>JAWHQI010001212.1:92500-102719 GCA_033032865.1 Dactylorhiza incarnata | reverse complement strand
GCACCTATCTCTTTTATTCTCATTTTCCATTTTTTTTTTAAGATTTGGCTCAGGATTGCCCATTTTTAGTTCCAGGGTTTCTCTGAATTTGGAAGTTAACCACTAGCAGGTTTCCATACCAAGGCTCAATCCAATCAAGTCCGTAGCGTCTACCAATTTCGCCATATCCCCCCTTGCTTTGAAAAAAGATCCATTTGTAATTCTATCCACCTCTTTCATTGATCTTGTCACTAAGGAATTCATTAGGTAATGATTCCTATTTGTTTCAATCCGAATGATTCTATCATTGATGTATCCGCAATTCAATATGGATAGATATATGTGGGATATATCTATCCCTTTCCTCATTATCCATTTTTACAGTACTATTAAAAATAGTGTAACGGTCAATATTCATTCTTTTTTTTTCTTGTTTCTTGTATTGAATTATTAATATGATAAATAATAAATGAAAAAAAAAAATAAAATAGAATCTCATTCTAAATAATATTGATTCTACTATATAAATAGATTAATATAATAATTTAAATCTCATATTTTCTTTAATGAATGTAAATTCTTTTTTGATTTTCTATCTAATATTTTGAATTTCATATTTTTTTTTTCATATTTCATATATATGGAATTAATTTCTATTTCAATATCTAATTTATCTAGATCTAAATAGAATCTAAAATATATAACTAATAACTAAGAAATAGAAGAAATTTCAATAATAAAGAAATGAAAGAAAAAAATAAAAGAATCACTAGGTAATAACTAAGATCCCAAATTTACTGTATTCCTATACAGTATTGCTTTTATATCCGCCTGCTTAGCTCAGAGGTTAGAGCATCGCATTTGTAATGCGATGGTCATCGGTTCGATTCCGATAGCCGGCTCTTTTTCTTTCGATGATTGAAAATCTCTACTCTCACTTTCTCTAAATGTAGGGTCACCAATCTATTATGTCATGGTAACTTGCAGCTATAGCTATGAATAAAAAGTTGACTAGAACAATTAGATCTCTACAGAAGAAATTGGAAAATTTGGAAAATGTAGTTTTTACTTGAATTTCCTATATATACAAAAATCCGAATTTTGATAAAATTGATTTATTGAGTTTTGTTTTGCGGATCCTTTAGTTCAGTCTGAATTTATATTTTTTTGTCAAATGAAAGTGAATCAAAAAGGAGCCTTTATATGTCTCGTTACCGAGGACCTCGTTTCAAAAAAATACGCCGGCTGGGGCTTTACCGGGACTAACTAGTAAAAGACCCAGATCCAGAAGTGATCTTCAACCCAATTACGCTCTGGAAAAAGATCGCAATATCGTATTCGTTTAGAAGAGAAACAGAAATTGCGTTTTCATTATGGTCTGACAGAGCGACAATTACTAAAATATGTGCATATTGCTGGAAAAAGCCAAAGGGTCAACAGGCCGGGTTTACTACAACTACTTGAGATGCGTTTGGATAACATAATTTTTCGATTAGGTATGGCTTCGACCATTCCTGGAGCCAGACAATTAGTTAACCATAGACACATTTTAGTTAATGGTCGTATAGTGGATATACCAAGTTATCGTTGCAACCCCGAGATATTATTACTACGAAGGATAAAGAAAGATCAAAAGCTCTGATTCAAAATTATCTTGTTTCATCCCTTCACGGGGAATTACCAAACCATTTGACTATTGACTCCTTACAATATAAAGGATTTGTAAATCAAATAATAGATAGTAAATTGATTGGTTTGAAAATAAATGAATTGTTGGTCGTAGAATATTATTCCCGTCAGACTTGATTCTAACGAAATAAAAAGCAAGGTTCATACAATTTTGACTCTTTTCGCTGAAGTAATGGAGTACCTTGTGCCCTGTCTAATTCACGTATCACAAATGGATCGGCAATAGGATTCTTTTTCTTTTTTCGATGTCAATACGATATTTCTATTTGTATTTTACGTATCACAGGGATGTAATTAGGGATAGAGAATCTCTATGAAATTAAGGGTCTTATTGTTATAATAATGATATCAATTCTTATTTGATTTGATACATTATAGTTGGTAACGTTGATGAATGAAAAGAAACGGAGAGAGAGGGATTCGACCCTCGGTAAACTAAAGTCTACATAGCAGTTCCAATGCTACGCCTTGAACACTCGGCCATCTCTCCTACATAATCTTATTTATGACCAAAACCCGAATGAATAGCGAGTCATTCATCTTAATTGCAGTACAGGTATGACCGTTCGATGGTTCCATAAGAAGAAAATTTTTCCAATTTCATATTATTTCATAAGCTACCCCCGTGGATCTATTCAAAATTCATGAATCGTCCAATTAATTTTTCTCTTTCAATTGTATGGCGTGCACATACACGTTATGCAAAAAAAGGATGGTTACTTTATTTGAATTTGATTTTATCATGGAATGACTATTACATTTACATTCTTTTTCCTTTTTGGATCATAACCAAATCAAAAACTTCTCGAGTTATCAAAATCCATAAGAAACTTGGTTATTCAACTTAGATGAAATAGTAAGAGTTTTGATCATTGGTATACTACAAAATTGTAATGAAATCTAATCTGATTCAACTATTTCATTTCATCTTTGTCCAAAGGGGGGTACAATTTGGGATCCAATTTTTTCCAATGAGTCTGTTTTATGTTATTTTGTACTGTACAATTCCTTTTTTGTGGGATCGTTTTCCCCGAAGGAGGATGAGAAGAATTATAGAATGAATTACTAATTATGCCTAGATCTCGAATAAATGGAAATTTTATTGATAAGACCTCTTCAATTGTAGCCAATATTTTATTACGAATAATTCCGACAACTTCAGGAGAAAAAAGGCATTTACCTATTACAGAGATGGTGCGATTTGATTTTTTTCTTGTTTTTGTTTTTTTTACCTCTCATTTTTACGAGAAAAAGAACGTAGTTATAAATATAAAAAAACAAATGAGTGAAAGAAACCTACGCTTGGTGAAGGTGAAGTTTAGAGATAGAGCAATTCCTTCTATCGTGTATCCTCGATTTATGCAGCCTTAGATGCTTCAATTATTTATTTTAGTATTGAGCAAAAGGTTACATCTATAGGTTCTGTATTGGAGGTCAATCCTACTTCATTAGTACCAATAGATGGCATCGGGGAAAAAGCACTACACCTAGGAATCAACAACACGAAAACTTTGTTATAAATAACCCTTTTCCTTATTGGTATCGGGACTAAAAATAATGGTTGGGAAAACAAAGATCCATCTCATTCGTACTTTTGGTACCCGTATAACCATCAAAGACCGTTGAAGTGACTAATTCCTGGAAATTGTAAGCGTTGAGTACAAAGAAATTTTTGGAGTGACCTTTTCTATCTAGTACTAATACAATTGGTGTTAAGAAAAAATCTCTTATGAGAAGGCTGGCTAGAAATTTCTTGTAAAAATACCAGCTCCTGTCAGTTCATAATTCTAATAGTGAATTTTGGATTATTCCCTTTACCTTTAGTACTATGCACAGAAGGGAGAGCCGTATGAGATGAAAATCTCATGTACGGTTCTGGAACGGAGATTCTTTACTAGAACGAACGACCGTAACGGATGTCGGCTCAATCCGAAGGAAATTATGCAGAAGCTTTACAGAATTATTATGAAGCTACGCGACCAGAAATTGATCCCTATGATCGAAGTTATATACTCTATAATATAGGTCTTATACATACAAGCAACGGAGAACATACAAAAGCTTTGGAATATTATTTTCCGGGCACTAGAACGAATCCCTTTTACCACAAGCTTTTAATAATATGGCCGTGATCTGTCATTACGTGCGACTATCTTCACTATAGAAAGCAAGGAAAAAAGATAAAATCGTCTAGTAAATACTAGAAAAATAGGCTTTCTACATATGCATCGTCCAAAATAACGATTTTTATCAGCTGTAGCAAGGAAAGATACTTCGCGAGAACCAAAAAAAATCGGAAGAAAAAAGGTATGGCCTATATATTATACTCTATGGATAAAGAGTCGAATTGATAGAGAAAGCACCGTAAAGATCCATTAGTAAGCTATTATTTGTCAATACAGTTCAGAACTGCTTACTTATGTCATGATATGGGATAAAAAGTTAGAAATCAACTTATGTAATAGAGTTGATCTACTAAAGTATTGAGCAGCGGTGTAGCATCAGATCCTAAAGATAGTAAGTTCTTTTTCTTAACGGAGGAAGGTCTTTTTCAAAGATTCTATAGAAAGAAAAATTTCATATAAGGTATATGAAATATGAAACCGAGATAGTTACCTTTCAGAAAATTCTAACGATATCGGGGAGGATATCTATGCTTCATTTTTCTGAAGGTGGGAGAAAAGAGAAAACTAATCATTGATCCAAATTAGAATTGGAAACTTATGTAATAAACATTTTCTGGTTAACCCAAGATAAAATAGAATAGATTGATTAGAAATTTAATGAATCTAGCATAGGATAGATTAAGAGAAGATGGGATGCAAAGAATTGATTGCTGAGCCGTATGAGGTAGGAAACTCTCAAGTACGGTTCTAAGGGAGGGAATTTACTAACCTATTCCGACCGGGGAGAACAGGCCATTCTACAAGGCGATTCGGAAATTGGACAGGCTTGGTTTGATCAAGCTGCTGAATATTGGAAACAAGCTATAGCGCTTACTCCAGGGAATTATATTGAAGCACATAATTGGTTAAAAATAACGAGGCGTTTTGAATAAGACCATTCAACTTTTTTTGTTGTTGGATCCAGCAAGCAAATGAAATAAATCGTTCCTATGAAAAGATCCAATCAAGAATTTTATTATATCCCTTCTTTCTAAAGAATTATATTTTGTACATTTTATAGGGTATCTCATAAGGATAAATACTACAGATGGCATATAGCATAGAACTAATAAAGCTATTTCGATGAATCTTATGAAGTCTAAAATGAAAATCATTCCTCATTCTTAATAAGAAAAGAAAAAAAAAAAGAAAGTAAATCTCTATTTATCTATTTTATTTAGCTATTTAGATTCTCTTTTTAGATTATCTATTAGATTAAAGTCAATCTATATGGGCAGTTGAACATTCAGAATCTAAATAGAAATAAGCTAGGTTACAAAAAAAAAAATTATTTTTTTGTTATCCTGGAAAGGATTGGCAATATAATAGGTCCCTTGGGCACCTATTATTTATGTCATAATAAATCCGAACACTTGCCCCAGATCGACTTCAATATCATAATTGCTCTAGTGAATAACTAAAGCAATAGATGTATGGAAGATAGTAAAGAAAGGGACTTAAAATATCTATCTTTCAGAGGTTCACTAAAAACTTGACTGTTGGCGGGTCTCTTTGTATGTGTTGTCCGGAAAGAGGAGGACTTAATGATTATTCGTTCGCCGAACCCGAAGTGAAAATTGTTGTAGACAGGAATCCTATAAAAACGTCTTTCGAGGAATGGGCCAGACCCGGACATTTCTCAAGAACAATAGCTAAGGGTCCTGATACTACCACTTGGATCTGGAACCTACATGCTGATGCTCACGATTTGCGATAGTCATACCAGTGATTTGGAGGAGATCTCTCGAAAAGTATTTAGTGCTCATTTCGGTCACTCTCTATTATCTTTCTTTGGCTGAGTGGCATGTACTTCCATGGCGCCCGTTTTTCCAATTATGAAGCATGGCTAAGCGATCCTACTCATATTGCACCCAGTGCCCAAGTGGTTTGGCCAATAGTAGGTCAAGAAATATTGAATGGGGATGTGGGCGGTGGTTTCCGAGGAATACAAATAACCTCCGGTTTTTTCAGATTTGGAGAGCATCTGGAATCACTAGTGAATTACAACTCTATTGTACCGCAATTGGTGCATTGGTCTTTGCATCGTTAATGCTTTTTGCTGGTTGGTTCCATTATCACAAAGCCGCCCCAAAATTGGCTTGGTTCCAAGATGTAGAATCTATGTTGAATCACCACTTAGCGGGATTACTAGGACTTGGATCTCTTTCTTGGGCGGGACACCAAATCCATGTATCTTTACCGATTAACCAATTTCTCGACGCTGGAGTTGATCCTAAAGAAATACCACTTCCTCATGAATTTATCTTGAATCGGGATCTTTTGGCTCAACTTTATCCAAGTTTTGCCGAGGGAGCAACCCCCTTTTTCACCTTGAATTGGGCAAAATATGCGAATTTCTGAGTTTTCGTGGAGGATTAGATCCAATAACAGGGGGTCTTTGGTTGAGTGATATTGCACACCATCATTTAGCTATTGCTATTCTGTTCCTGATCGCAGGTCATATGTATAGGACTAACTGGGCCATTGGTCATGGCCTGAAAGACATTTTAGAGGCTCATAAAGGTCCATTTACGGGCCAGGGCCATAAGGGTCTCTATGAAATCCTAACAACGTCATGGCATGCTCAATTATCTCTGAACCTAGCTATGTTAGGCTCTTTAACCATTGTTGTAGCTCACCATATGTATTCCATGCCCCCCTATCCATACTTAGCTATTGACTATGGTACACAACTTTCGTTGTTCACACATCACATGTGGGATCGGTGGATTTCTTATAGTTGGCGCTGCTGCACATGCAGCCATCTTTATGGTAAGAGACTACGATCCAACTACTCGATAACAACGATCTATTAGATCGTGTCCTTAGACACCGTGATGCAATCATATCACATCTGAACTGGGCATGCATATTTCTAGGTTTTCACAGTTTTGGCTTGTATATTCATAATGATACTATGAGTGCTTTAGGGCGTCCCCAAGATATGTTTCAGATACCGCTATACAATTACAACCCATCTTTGCTCAATGGGTACAAAACACCCATGCTTTAGCACCTAGCGTAACAGCTCCTGGTGCAACAACAAGTACCAGCTTAACTTGGGGAGGTGGTGAGTTAATAGCAGTGGGCGGCAAAGTTGCTTTGTTACCTATCCCATTAGGAACCGCAGATTTTTTGGTTCATCACATTCATGCATTTACAATTCATGTGACTGTATTGATACTACTGAAGGGTGTTCTATTTGCTCGCAGTTCCCGTTTGATACCTGATAAAGCAAATCTTGGTTTTCGTTTCCCTTGTGATGGGCCCGGTAGGGGGGGTACATGCCAAGTATCCGCCTGGGATCATGTATTCTTAGGTCTATTCTGGATGTACAATGCAATTTCCGTAGTAATTTTCCATTTCAGTTGGAAAATGCAGTCGATGTTTGGGGTACTATAAGTGATCAAGGAGTAGTCACTCATATCACAGGAGGAAACTTTGCACAGAGTTCCATTACTATTAATGGATGGCTCCGGGATTTCTTATGGGCACAGGCATCTCAGGTAATTCAGTCTTATGGTTCTTCATTATCTGCATATGGTCTTTTTTTCTTAGGTGCTCATTTTGTCTGGGCTTTCAGTTTAATGTTTCTATTCAGCGGCCGTGGTTATTGGCAAGAAACTCATTGAATCCATCGTTTGGGCTCATAACAAATTAAAAGTTGCTCCTGCTACCCAGCCTAGAGCCTTGAGTATTATACAAGGACGTGCTGTAGGAGTAACCCATTACCTTCTGGGTGGAATTGCCACAACATGGGCATTCTTCTTAGCAAGAATTATTGCAGTAGGATAATGGCTAGGAGGATTTGAAAGGCATTATGACATTAAGATTCCCAAGGTTTAGCCAAGGCTTAGCTCAAGACCCCACTACTCGTCGTATTTGGTTTGGTATTGCTACCGCACATGACTTCGAGAGTCATGATGATATTACTGAAGAACGCCTTTATCAGAACATTTTTGCTTCGCACTTTGGACAGTTAGCAATAATCTTTCTGTGGACATCCGGAAATCTGTTTCATGTAGCTTGGCAAGGAAATTTTGAGTCATGGATACAGGACCCTTTACATGTAAGACCTATCGCTCATGCAATTTGGGATCCTCATTTTGGTCAACCTGCTGTAGAAGCCTTTACTAGAGGAGGCGCTATCGGTCCAGTGAATATCGCTTATTCTGGTGTTTATCAGTGGTGGTATACAATCGGATTACGCACTAATGGGGATCTTTATACTGGAGCTCTTTTTCTATTATTTCTTTCTGCTATATCCTTAATAGCGGGTTGGTTACACCTACAACCAAAATGGAAACCGAGCGTTTCGTGGTTCAAAAATGCCGAATCTCGTCTCAATCATCATTTGTCAGGACTTTTCGGAGTCAGTTCCTTGGCTTGGACAGGACATTTAGTTCATGTCGCTATCCCCGGATCGAGGGGAGAGTACGTCAGATGGAATAATTTCTTAGACGTATTGCCCTATCCCCAAGGGTTGGGACCCCTTTTTATGGGTCAATGGAATCTTTATGCTCAAAACCCTGATTCCAGTAGTCATTTATTTGGTACCTCCCAAGGGGCAGGAACTGCCATTCTAACCCTTCTTGGGGGATTCCATCCTCAAACGCAAAGTTTATGGCTAACCGATATTGCTCATCATCATTTAGCTATTGCATTCCTTTTTCTCGTTGCTGGTCATATGTATAGAACTAACTTCGGGATTGGGCACAGTATCAAAGATCTTTTAGAAGCACATATTCCTCCGGGGGGTCGATTAGGACGTGGGCATAAGGGTCTTTATGACACAATAAATAATTCGCTTCATTTTCAATTGGGTCTTGCTCTAGCCTCTTTAGGGGTTATTACTTCCTTAGTAGCTCAACACAT
Organism: Dactylorhiza incarnata; assembly: GCA_033032865.1. NCBI lineage: Eukaryota > Viridiplantae > Streptophyta > Magnoliopsida > Asparagales > Orchidaceae > Dactylorhiza > Dactylorhiza incarnata. The sequence goes on along the minus strand of JAWHQI010001212.1, from coordinate 94,011 downwards.
GTACTCTTTACCTGCTTATGCATTCATAGCACAAGACTTTACTACTCAAGCTGCGTTATATACTCATCACCAATACATCGCTGGTTTTATCATGACAGGAGCCTTTGCTCATGGGGCTATATTCTTCATAAGGGATTATAATCCGGAACAGAATGAGGATAATGTATTGGCAAGAATGTTAGATCATAAAGAAGCTATAATATCTCATTTAAGTTGGGCCAGCCTTTTTCTGGGATTCCATACTTTGGGCCTTTATGTTCATAACGACGTCATGCTTGCTTTTGGTACTCCGGAAAAACAAATCTTAATTGAACCCATATTTGCCCAATGGATACAATCTGCTCATGGAAAGACTTCGTATGGGTTTGATGTACTCTTATCTTCAACGAATAGCCCGGCATTCAATGCAGGTCGAAGCATATGGTTACCTGGTTGGTTGAATGCTATTAATGAGAATAGTAATTCACTTTTCTTAACAATAGGGCCGGGAGATTTCTTGGTTCATCATGCTATTGCTCTGGGTTTACATACAACTACATTGATTTTAGTAAAAGGTGCTTTAGATGCGCGCGGTTCCAAGTTAATGCCAGATAAAAAGGATTTCGGTTATAGTTTTCCTTGCGATGGCCCCGGGCGTGGGGGTACTTGTGATATTTCTGCTTGGGACGCATTTTATTTGGCAGTTTTCTGGATGCTAAATACCATTGGATGGGTTACTTTTTATTGGCATTGGAAACATATCACATTATGGCAGGGTAACGTTTCACAATTTAATGAATCCTCCACTTATTTGATGGGATGGTTAAGAGATTATCTATGGTTAAACTCTTCACAACTTATCAATGGATATAACCCTTTTGGTATGAATAGTTTATCGGTCTGGGCGTGGATGTTCTTATTTGGACATCTTGTTTGGGCTACTGGATTTATGTTCTTAATTTCCTGCGTGGCTATTGGCAGGAATTGATTGAAACTTTAGCGTGGGCTCATGAACGGACACCTTTGGCTAATTTGATTCGATGGAAAGATAAGCCAGTGGCTCTTTCCATTGTGCAAGCAAGATTGTTGGATTAGCCCACTTTTCCGTAGGTTATATATTCACTTACGCGGCTTTTTGATTGCCTCCACATCAGGAAAAATTTGGTTAAATTAGTGAATTATTTTTTTTTTTTGATAGGGTACAAAAATAAATATCATTTCTTTCGATGAAGAGGAGGTATCTACCTTACTTCTATTTTTCCATCTAGGATCTGAACTGTATCATTATAGGAACTGAACATTATGGCAAGAAAAGGTTTGATTCAAAGGGAGAAGAAGCGCCAGAAATTGGAACAGAAATATTATTGGATTCGTCGATCCTCAAAAAAAGAAATCAGCAAAGTTCCCTCGTTGAGGGAAAAATGGGAAATTCATGGAAAATTGCAATCCCCACCGCGTATAGTGCACCTATACGTCTTCATCGACGTTGTTTTTTAACCGGAAGGCCTAGAGCGAACTATCGAGACTTTGGA
>JAWHQI010001212.1:62500-85000 GCA_033032865.1 Dactylorhiza incarnata | reverse complement strand
TATATATTCGACGTACATCAAAATGAAATAGCACTCCCTTTTTCTCTACATCCATTTGTCTGCATTTCCAAATAATCTCAAGACCAACTGCTTGAATTCCTTATTTTTCATATCTATTCTTACGCTTATGGATATGGAGGTCCATCGAAAGAATTCATTATAATAAAAGAAAAAGAGGAAAAATATGAAAGAGAATTCAATAGAAAATATAAATCTAATACTAAAATACTAATATTATATAGATAAATGAATATAGATAAACTAAACCTAGTTAAGGTATTTCTTTTTTTTTTCAGCTTTAACAAAACGATCACAATTGATAGAATTAGATTCTTTAGTAAACTACTAAATTAGTAAGACTCCTAGTTCTAAAGCCCACTCCTTCCCCATACTACAAGTGAAAGAGAAAATGTAAACACTACCATTAAAGCAGCCCAAGCTAGACTTACTATATCCATGTGAATGATGTCCCCTATCTCTATGAAATGAAAAGATTATTCCATTATTGATTCATAATCATAGTCGAATCAATGGTGCAGAGTAAAAATAGGATTCTTACTTATGGCTATTGATGAAAAAATCCACTCATAAAAAGTTCCTATATTTCCAATTCTTTCTTATTCATTATTATTAAATTTGGAAAGAAAAAAAATAATAAATCAAATATAAGAAAATAAAGAAAAGAATAATATAAGAAGATTAGTAATATTAAAGAGTAAAAAGTAAGATAATATGAATATAAAAAAAGACAAATAAATTCAATAAAAAGAGAAGATAATGAAATAGAAGAAAAGAATAGCCATTTAACCATTCTGATTCAATTTATGAGCACTCAGAACCTCTAGACCAATCATTAAGAAGATGGGTTTGCTTCAGATTTATTGGTACCTGTTTGAGCCACACTAATAACCCAGATTTTGATGACATTTAGAGATAGAGATAGGCCCTACGGATTCTCAAAATCAAGTATCGACAGACCTAGTTCCTTCTTTTGCGGGGCAAGAATTCGTCAAGTTCGATCAACAGGATGAATAAATTCCAAGTCTTTTTGTTGATCAGGCGACACCCAGATTCGAACTGGGGATAAAGGATTTGCAGTCCCCCGCCTTACCACTTGGCCATGCCGCCAAATTTCATCCAAATCCAAATATATAAAATTTTTATCTATATTCTTAGATTCTATTCCTCTCCTCGTTTTTATTTGAATTTTTTCCTTTTATTTTTTTTTATTTTTGTATCTTGAATCCCATTGTACTTATCCTTTTACAAAAAAAAAAGACTTCCTCTTTTTTCTTAGATCTTTTTTATATTCTTTTATTCGATTGATTTTCTCTCAAAACACACGTCGTTTAAAAATGTACCTTCTCTTTTCACTTTTCTATAGATTTAATAGGTCTATAGAAAAGTGAAAAGATTCCCGGCCCCGGTCACAGACGCAGGGCAAATTAAAATAATTCACTTTTTACTTCATTAACTATTTACTCATTACTCTTTAGTTACGCTTACTTACTTTTCTTACTTTGAATTAGCGAACAACTCTGAAATTTGTATCTCCATTTGTATTCCCTTAATGAATGCAAAATCCAATTGATTTACGACTAATCATTTTCAATTATAATAAAATATATGTGTATATGTAAACCCCAGAACATCAATTTTTATACGTGGGATACCGAGCCCGGGTCTTTTTTTTATGCACATATCCCTATATAGGATCATCGTGCTTGAATTGTTAATTGAATATGAAGAGAAAATAGACATATAGACATTATGATAGAGTGTGACCTAACCTATGTTGTACCAGGTTCAATTATGATAAATGATGTGATATATGGATAGTTATATTGGCATGTACTTCCTAAAGATTACTCCTATGACTATTACGTACGCAATTCCATTCTATTTTATAAATTAGACTAAAAAAAAAATATTTGCGAATTCCTTTTTGAACATTCAATTGTGTGTGCTAAAAAAGGGAAACTCTATGCTGTTCTCGATTCTTCTGTTTTTATCTCATTCATAGAGAGCAGATTGAATCCCGAATTCATTTATTTTTTTCTTTTTTGTACCCTGTACTCTAATCGTAATATCATAAGAAAAGAATTAGGTATAAATTGGATCAATAATTTTTATATTCGATAAAAGATTCCATATGACAGAATTTTCCCCAGGAATGCTTTATCAATTTACATTTCTTTCTATTTGTATCTGGCTCAAATTTTATGTGATTCAGTAACAATAATACCCATTCCATCATTGCTAGATCGATCGGTATGGTTTCGATGAATAGTGAGTCAAGCCATAAGAATAATGGGATTTTTTAAATAAAGAGGAAACTTCAGATTAAGATGCTCCAGAATGGAAATGAGGGAATGTCCACAATACCTGGATTTAGTCAGATACAATTTGAGGGATTTTGTAGGTTCATTAATCAGGGCTTGACGGAAGAATTTAAAAAGTTTCAAAAAATTGAAGATAGAGATCAAGAAATTGAATTTCAATTATTTGTGGAAACATATCAATTGGCAGAGCCCTTGATAAAAGAAAGAGATGCTGTGTATGAATCACTCACATATTCTTCTGAATTATATGTACCCGCGGTATTAATTTGGAAAACCGGTAGAAATATGCAAGAACAAACTGTTTTTCTTGGAAACATTCCTATAATGAATTCTTTTGGAACCTCTATAGTAAATGGAATATACCGAATTGTGATCAACCAAATATTGCAAAGTCCCGGTATTTACTACCGTTCAGAATTGGAACATAACGGAATTTCTGTCTATACCAGTACTATAATATCAGATTGGGGGGAAGATCGGAATTAGAAATTGATAGAAAAGCAAGGATATGGGCCCGTGTCAGTAGAAAACAAAAAATATCTATTCTAGTTCTATCATCAGCTATGGGTTTGAATATAAAAGAAATTCTAGATAATGTTTGTTACCCTGAAATTTTCTTGTCTTTCCCGAATGATAAAGAGAAAAAAAGATTGGGTCAAAAGAAAATGCTATTTTGGAGTTTTATCAACAATTTGCCTGTGTGGGGGGGGATCCGGTATTTTCTGAGTCCTTATGTAAGGAATTACAAAAGAAATTTTTTCAACAAAGATGTGAATTAGGAAAAATTGGCCGACGAAATATGAATCGGAGGCTGAATCTTGATATATCCCAAAACAATACATTTTTGTTACCGCGAGATCTATTGGCTGCTGTGGATCATTTGATTGGAATGAATTGGGAATGGGTACACTTGACGATATGAATCACTTGAAAAATAAACGTATTCGTTCTGTAGCCGATCTATTACAAGATCAATTCGGATTGGCTCTTGTTCGTTTAGAAAATGCGGTTCGAGGAACTATATGTGGAGCAATCAGGCATAAATTGATACCGACTCCTCAAATTTGGTAACTTCAACTCATTAACAACTACTTATGAATCGTTTTTTTGGCCTACACCCTTTATCTCAAGTTTTGGATCGAACTAATCCGTTGACACAAATTGTTCATGGGCGAAAATGGAGTTATTTGGGTCCTGGAGGATTGACGGGGCGAACTGCTAGTTTTCGGATACGAGATATCCACCCGAGTCACTATGGACGTATTTGTCCAATTGATACGTCCGAAGGAATCAATGTTGGACTTATTGGATCATTAGCTATTCATGTGAAGGTTGGTTATTGGGGATCCATAGAGAGTCCATTTTATGAATTATCTGAGAGATCAAAAGAGGCACAGATGGTTTCTTTATCACCAAATAGAGATGAATATTATATGGTAGCAGCAGGAAATTCTTTGGCCTTGAATCGGGGTATTCAAGAACAACAGATTGTTCCAGCTCGATATCGTCAAGAATTCCTTACTATTGCATGGGAAGAGATTCATCTTAGAAGTATTTTTCCCTTCCAATATTTTTCTATTGGAGCTTCCCTCATTCCTTTTATCGAGCATAATGATGCGAATCGAGCTTTAATGAGTTCTAATATGCAACGCCAAGCAGTTCCGCTTTCTCGGTCCGAGAAGTGCATTGTTGGAACTGGGTTGGAAGGTCAAACGGCTCTAGATTCGGGGATTTCAGCTATAGCCAAACGCAAGGGAAAAATTATTTATACCGATACTCACAAGATTGTTTTCTCAAGTAATGGGGATACTCTAAGCATTCCATTAGTTATGTATCAACGTTCTAACAAAAATACTTGTATGCATCAAAAAACTCAAGTTCGGCGGGAAAATACATTAAAAAGGGACAAATTCTAGCGGGCGGTGCGGCTACAGCTGGTGGGGAACTCGCTTTAGGAAAAAATGTATTAGTAGCTTATATGCCATGGGAGGGCTACAATTTTGAAGATGCAGTACTAATTAGCGAACGTCTGGTCTATGAAGATATTTATACTTCTTTTCACATCCGTAAATATGAAATTCAGACTCATGTAACAAGCCAAGGCCCTGAAAAAATCACTAAGGAGATCCCGCATTTAGAGGCTCATTTACTCCGCAATTTAGACAGAAATGGAATTGTGATCCTGGGATCTTGGATAGAAACGGGCGATATCTTAGTAGGTAAATTAACACCTCAGACAGCGAACGAATCATCATATGCTCCGGAGGATAGATTATTACGAGCTATACTTGGTATTCAGGTATCCACTTCAAAGGAAACTTCTCTAAGACTACCTATAGGTGCAAGGGGTCGAGTTATTGATGTGAGATGGATCCATAGAAAGGGGGGTTCCAATTATAATTCAGAAAGGATTCGTGTATATATTTCACAGAAACGTGAAATCAAAGTAGGTGATAAAGTAGCTGGAAGGCATGGGAATAAGGGTATAATTTCTAAGATTTTGTCTAAACAAGATATGCCCTATTTGCAAGATGGAACGCCCGTTGATATGGTATTCAACCCATTAGGAGTCCCCTCACGAATGAATGTGGGACAGATATTTGAATGTTCGCTCGGGTTAGCGGGGGATCTGCTAAAGAAACATTATAGAATAGCACCCTTTGATGAGAGATATGAGCAAGAGGCCTCAAGAAAACTTGTGTTTTCTGAATTATATGAAGCCAGTAAGCAAACAAAAAATCCATGGGTATTTGAACCCGAATTTCCGGAAAAAGCAGAATATTTGATGGAAGAACAGGAGATCTTTTTGAACAACCTGTTCTTATAGGAAAGTCCTATATCCTCAAATTAATTCATCAAGTTGATGATAAAATCCATGGGCGTTCCAGTGGGCATTACGCACTTGTTACACAACAACCTCTTAGAGGGAGGGCCAAACAAGGGGGGCAAAGAGTAGGAGAAATGGAAGTTTGGGCTCTAGAGGGATTTGGTGTTGCTCATATTTTACAAGAGATGCTTACTTATAAATCTGATCATATTACAGCTCGTCAAGAAGTACTTGGTGCTACGATTATTGGATCAACAGTACCTAACCCAGAGGGTGCTCCGGAATCTTTTCGATTGCTCGTTCGAGAACTACGATCTTTGGCCCTAGAACTGAATCATTTCCTTGTATCTGAAAAGAACTTCCAGATTAATAGGAAGGAAGCTTGATCTCAATGAATCAGAATTTGTATTTTATGATCGACCAGTATAAACATCAACAACTTCGAATTGGACCAGTTTCCCCTCAACAAATCAGGCTTGGGCAAAAAAAATTCTACCCAATGGAGAGATAGTTTGGAGAGGTGACAAAACCCTATACTTTTCATTATAAAACCAATAAACCGGAGAAAGATGGATTGTTTTGTGAAAGAATTCCGGACCCATAAAAAGTGGGATTTGTGCTTGTGGAAATTACCGAGTGATTGGAACTGAAAAAGAAGACCCAAAATCTTGTGAAGAATGCGGGGTGGAATTTGTTGATTCTCGGATACGAAGGTACAAATGGGATACATCAAACTGGCATGTCCAGTGACTCATGTGTGGTATTTGAAACGTCTTCCTAGTTATATTGCGAATCTTTTAGATAAGCCTCTTAGGAATTAGAGGGCCTAGTATATTGCGATGTGTGATTTGATCAAAATTTGCATTTGACAGATTTGGACTGAGAAACTGTCATCCCATTCAATCTGATTGGGATGCCCCTAGCTCTGACATGTATCTTGGGAGGAGGAATATGAAGCTCAGAATTATGGGCACATTCCATACTTCAAAATGGAAGAAAGGGGGAATTGATCCATGGTCGATTCCGTAATAGATAATATAGGAATAGTTAGTTATACCTCGTGAAAAAATACTTTTTGTGGAAATTTCTTTGAGAAAGAAATTCTGTTCAGGCAAGCGAATATGGCATGGTTACAGGAGCCTATCTATCGCATATATGCTTCAAGGAACGTCATGACATAACCATCGAGGTGAGTAGGGACCTAAAAAAGATCGAATAGAACAATACAATATATAGACAAAGAAATCCTTTACGAGTCCCAAAATCTTCCTTTCAGGGATTCATTATTTGAGGGGAAGTAGACTACTCAAGAATTTCACATTTCCTTTTTTCGTAAAATAAAGAAACATAAAATAAAGCAAAAAGGTTAGAATGAAAATAAAAAATAAAAGAAGATAAGAATGAATCAATGAAAGGCCGGTCCTTATTGGAAACTTGAGTAAAGGGTAGCTTTTTGTAGGTTTTCTCAAACAAAGTTTAAAAAGAAGAACTCCTTTCTTTATTTGGTGTAACTATTTGAGCCGGATGAGAGGAAACTTTCACGTCCGATTGTGGGGGGGGAATCCAATCCTATAGGAACCTATCTCAATTTTTCTTTTGCTAGGTCCATAGCTAAAAAACCTACTTTCTTACGATTACGAGGTTCATTCGAATATGAAATCCAATCTTGGAAATATAGCATCCCACTTTTTTTTACTACTCAAGGTTTCGAGACATTTCGAAACCGAGAAATATCTACAGGGGCAGGTGCTATCAGAGAACAATTAGCCGATTCGGATTTGCGAATTATTACAGATAATTCTTTGGTAGAATGGAAGGAATTAAGAGACGAAGAGTCCGCAGGAAATGAATGGGAAGATAAAAAAATTAGAAGAAGAAAGGATTTTTTGGTTAGGCGCATAGAATTAGCTAAACATTTTATTCGAACAAATGTAGACCCAGAACGGATGGTTTTGTGCCTATTACCAGTTCTTCCTCCTGAGTTGAGACCCATCATTCAGATAGAAGGGGGTAAACTAATGAGTTCGGATATTAACGAACTCTATAGAAGAGTCATCTATCGGAACAATACTCTTATCGATCTATTAGCAACAAGTAGATCTACACCAGGGGAATTAGTAATGTGTCAGGAGAAATTGGTACAAGAGGCCGTGGATACACTTTTTGATAATGGGATCCGCGGACAACCCATGAGAGATGGTCATAATAAAGTTTACAAGTCATTTTCTGATGTAATTGAAGGTAAAGAGGGAAGATTTCGCGAGACTCTGCTTGGTAAACGGGTCGATTATTCGGGGCGTTCCGTCATTGTCGTGGGTCCTTTGCTTTCATTACATCAATGTGGATTACCTCGAGAAATAGCAATAGAGCTATTCCAAACATTTGTAATTCGCGGTCTAATTAGGCAAGATGTTGCTTCTAACACGGGGATTGCTAAAAGCAAAATTCGGGAAAAGAACCCATTGTATGGGAAATCCTTCAAGAAGTTATGCAGGGGCATCCTGTATTGTTGAATAGAGCGCCTACCCTGCATAGATTAGGCATACAGGCGTTCCAACCCATTTTAGTGGAGGGACGTGCTATTTGTTTACACCCATTAGTTTGTAAGGGCTTCAACGCAGACTTTGATGGGGATCAAATGGCTGTTCACGTACCTTTATCTTTGGAAGCTCAAGCAGAAGCTCGTTTACTTATGTTTTCTCATATGAATCTTTTGTCTCCAGCTATAGGGGATCCCGTTTCCGTACCAACCCAAGATATGCTTATTGGACTCTATGCATTAACGATGGGGAATCCTCAAGGTATTTGTGCAAATAGGTATAATCTATCTAATTCTAATTGCAGAAACTCTAAAAAGGAAACAGTTGACAATAATGACTGTAAGTATACAAAAGAGCCGTATTTTTCTAGTTCTTATGATGCACTTGGAGCTTATCGGCAGAAACGAATCAATTTAGATGGTCCTTTGTGGCTCCGGTGGAGACTAGATCAACGCGTCGTTGGCTCAAGAGAAGTTCCCATTGAAGTTCAATATGAATCTTTTGGTAATTCTAATGAGATTTATAAGCACTATCAAATAGTAGGAAGTGTAAAAAGAGAAATTCGTTGTATATACATTCGAACTACTGTTGGTCATCTTTCTTTTTATCGAGAAATAGAAGAAGCCATACAAGGGTTTTGGCGGGCTTACTCATAGTATCCAACTCATACGCTATATAAAAACTAACAAATCCTATTAGTGATGCCCATACTCGTGTAAATTTGGGTCTCCCCGATTTAACTGGTATCATAATTTCTGAATTTCTGCGTGAATCAAGATTGAGGAAAGGAAGTTTTCGAATCACTGACCCAGGCCTATTGTGGAATCTTACTCAGCAGAATATGGAGGTCCTTATGGCAGAACGGACCAATCTGGTCTTTCACAATAAAGTGATAGATGGAACTGCTATGAAACGACTTATTAGCAGATTAATAGATCATTTCGGAATGGCATATACATCACATATCCTGGATCAAGTAAAGACTTTGGGTTTCCAGCGAGCCACTGCTACATCTATTTCATTGGGAATTGATGATCTTTTAACAATACCTTCTAAGGGATGGTTAGTTCAAGACGCTGAACAACAAACTTTTCTTTTAGAAAAAAACCATCATTATGGGAATGTACACGTGGTAGAAAAATTACGTCAATCCATCGAGATATGGTATGCTACAAGTGAATATTTGAGACAAGAAATGAATCCTAATTTTCGGATGACTGATCCTTCTAATCCAGTCCATCTAATGTCCTTTTCAGGGGCTAGGGGAAATGCATCTCAAGTACACCAATTAGTAGGTATGAGAGGATTAATGTCGGATCCTCAAGGACAAATGATAGATTTACCCATTCAAAGCAATTTACGCGAAGGGCTTTCTTTGACAGAATATATAATTTCTTGCTACGGAGCCCGCAAAGGAGTTGTAGATACTGCTGTACGAACATCAGATGCTGGATACCTCACGCGTAGACTTGTTGAAGTAGTTCAACACATTCTTGTACGTAGAACGGATTGTGGTACTATCCGAGGTATTTCCGTGAGTCCTCGAAATGGGATGACGGAAAAAATTTTTGTCCAAACACTCATTGGTCGTGTATTAACAGACGATATATATATCGGCCCACGATGCATTGCCACTCGAAATAAAGATATTGGAATTGGGCTTGTCAATCGATTCATAACCTTTCGAGCACACCCAATATATATTCGAACTCCCTTTACTTGCAGGAGTACATCTTGGATCTGTCAATTATGTTATGGCCGGAGCCCTACTCATGGTGACCTGGTCGAGTTGGGAGAAGCCGTAGGCATTATTGCGGGTCAATCAATTGGGGAACCGGGGACTCAACTAACACTAAGAACTTTTCATACCGGCGGAGTATTCACAGGCGGTACTGCCGAACATGTACGAGCTCCCTCTAATGGAAAAATAAAATTCGATGAGGATTTAGTTCATCCACACGTACCCGTCATGGGCATCCTGCTTTTTTATGTTTTATAGACTTGTATATAACTATTGAGAGTCCGAGATATTCTACATAATGTGAATATTCCAACAAAGAGTTTGATTTTAGTTCAAAATGATCAATATGTAGAATCAGAACAAGTAATTGCCGAGATTCGTGCCGGAACGTCTACTTTTCATTTTAAAGAGAGGGTTCGAAAACATATTTATTCTGAGTCAGAAGGAGAAATGCACTGGAGTACTGATGGCTATCATGCGCCCGAATATCCATATAGTAATGTTCATCTATTACCAAAAACAAGTCATTTATGGATATTAGCAGGAAGTCTATGCAGATCCAATATAGTGTCTTTTTCACTCCACAAGGATCAAGATCAAATGAATGCTAATTCTTTTTCTGTTGAAAAAGTATATCTTTGATCTCTCGACTTACTAATTGATTCAAGTAAGACATATTTGTTGGATACTTTTGGTTAAAAAATGATAGGGAAATTATTACTATTTAAACCTTATAGAACCATATCTCATGTTCATATGAGAATCTCATAGATCCTTCTAACTTGTATATTCGTCAAGATAATTACTATTTTCCTTGCGAAAAAGCGAAGAAATAGATTCGTGATTCGCCTTAAATATGATCAAGAACGAGAAAAGAAACTAATCCTGTTTTGGTATTTCGATGAAAATACCTAGAAATGGTAATTTTACGTCAAAATAGTATTCTTGCTTATTTTGATGATCCTCGATAACAGAAGAAGCAGTTCGGAATTACTACTATGGGATGTCCGAAGTAGATTCAATGGTAAAAAGAGGATTTGCATTGAAGTATCGAGAACAAAATATTTAGGTCCGAATATCAATGCAAATGAAATGTATCCATTTTTTTTTATTTCCCCAGGAGTGCATATCTTACCCGGATCTTCGCCATAATGTCCGGAAACAATAGTATCGTTGGAAGTAAATACACGACTTTCTTTAAATTTAAATACAAGAAGTAGAGTAGCTGATTAGTCCGAGTAGATAGAAAAAAAAAAGTTATGGAACTGAAATTTTTTCTGGAAATGAATATCTCCAGAAAAAATTTTCGTTCCATACTTTTTTTTTTCTCTCTACCTCGGACTAATCGCCTACTCTACTTCTGTATTTAAATTTAAAGAAAGTCGTGTATTTACTCCAACGATACTATTGTTCCGGACCATTATGGGCGAAGATCCGGGTAAGATATGCACTTCCTCGGGAATAAAAAAAATTGATCTACTTTCATTTGCATTGATATTTCGGACTAAATTCTTTTGTTCCTCGATACTCAATCAAATCTCTTTTTTTACCATTGAATCTACTTCGACAATCCCATATTTAGTAATTCCCGAACTGCTTCTTCTGTATCGCGGATCATCAAAATAAGCAAGAATACTATTTTGACGTAAAATACCATTTCTAGGTATTTTCATCGAAATACCAAAACAGGGTATTAGTTTCTTTTCTCGTTCTTGATCATATTGTAAGGGAATCACGAATCTATTTCTTCGCTTTTTCGCCAAGGAATCATCGTAATTATCTTGACGAATAAAAGTAGAAGGATCTATGAGATTCCAATGAACATGAGATATGGTTCTATAAGGTTTTAAATAGTCAATAATTTCCCTATCTTTTTTACCAAAAGTATCCAACAATTTATGTCTTACTTGATCATTAGTAAGTGAGAGATCAAAGATATATCTTTCTTCAACAGAAAAAGAATTAGCATTCATTTGATCTTGATCCTTGTGGAGTGAAAAAGACACTATATTGGATCTGCATAGACTTCCTGCTAATATCCATAAATGACTTGTTTTTGGTAATAGATGAACATTACTATATGGATATTCGGGCGCATGATAGCCATCAGTACTCCAGTGCATTTCTCCTTCTGACTCAGAATAAATATGTTTTCGAACCCTCTCTTTAAAATGAAAAGTAGACGTTCCGGCACGAATCTCGGCAATTACTTGTTCTGATTCTACATATTGATCATTTTGAACTAAAATCAAACTCTTTGTTGGAATATTCACATTATGTAGAATATCTCGACTCTCAATAGTTATATACAAGTCTATAAAACATAAAAAAGCAGGATGCCCATGACGGGTACGTGTGGGATGAACTAAATCCTCATCGAATTTTATTTTTCCATTAGAGGGAGCTCGTACATGTTCGGCAGTACCGCCTGTGAATACTCCGCCGGTATGAAAAGTTCTTAGTGTTAGTTGAGTCCCGGTTCCCCAATTGATTGACCCGCAATAATGCCTACGGCTTCTCCCAACTCGACCAGGTCACCATGAGTAGGGCTCCGGCCATAACATAATTGACAGATCCAAGATGTACTCCTGCAAGTAAAGGGAGTTCGAATATATATTGGGTGTGCTCGAAAGGTTATGAATCGATTGACAAGCCCAATTCCAATATCTTTATTTCGAGTGGCAATGCATCGTGGGCCGATATATATATCGTCTGTTAATACACGACCAATGAGTGTTTGGACAAAAATTTTTTCCGTCATCCCATTTCGAGGACTCACGGAAATACCTCGGATAGTACCACAATCCGTTCTACGTACAAGAATGTGTTGAACTACTTCAACAAGTCTACGCGTGAGGTATCCAGCATCTGATGTTCGTACAGCAGTATCTACAACTCCTTTGCGGGCTCCGTAGCAAGAAATTATATATTCTGTCAAAGAAAGCCCTTCGCGTAAATTGCTTTGAATGGGTAAATCTATCATTTGTCCTTGAGGATCCGACATTAATCCTCTCATACCTACTAATTGGTGTACTTGAGATGCATTTCCCCTAGCCCCTGAAAAGGACATTAGATGGACTGGATTAGAAGGATCAGTCATCCGAAAATTAGGATTCATTTCTTGTCTCAAATATTCACTTGTAGCATACCATATCTCGATGGATTGACGTAATTTTTCTACCACGTGTACATTCCCATAATGATGGTTTTTTTCTAAAAGAAAAGTTTGTTGTTCAGCGTCTTGAACTAACCATCCCTTAGAAGGTATTGTTAAAAGATCATCAATTCCCAATGAAATAGATGTAGCAGTGGCTCGCTGGAAACCCAAAGTCTTTACTTGATCCAGGATATGTGATGTATATGCCATTCCGAAATGATCTATTAATCTGCTAATAAGTCGTTTCATAGCAGTTCCATCTATCACTTTATTGTGAAAGACCAGATTGGTCCGTTCTGCCATAAGGACCTCCATATTCTGCTGAGTAAGATTCCACAATAGGCCTGGGTCAGTGATTCGAAAACTTCCTTTCCTCAATCTTGATTCACGCAGAAATTCAGAAATTATGATACCAGTTAAATCGGGGAGACCCAAATTTACACGAGTATGGGCATCACTAATAGGATTTGTTAGTTTTTATATAGCGTATGAGTTGGATACTATGAGTAAGCCCGCCAAAACCCTTGTATGGCTTCTTCTATTTCTCGATAAAAAGAAAGATGACCAACAGTAGTTCGAATGTATATACAACGAATTTCTCTTTTTACACTTCCTACTATTTGATAGTGCTTATAAATCTCATTAGAATTACCAAAAGATTCATATTGAACTTCAATGGGAACTTCTCTTGAGCCAACGACGCGTTGATCTAGTCTCCACCGGAGCCACAAAGGACCATCTAAATTGATTCGTTTCTGCCGATAAGCTCCAAGTGCATCATAAGAACTAGAAAAATACGGCTCTTTTGTATACTTACAGTCATTATTGTCAACTGTTTCCTTTTTAGAGTTTCTGCAATTAGAATTAGATAGATTATACCTATTTGCACAAATACCTTGAGGATTCCCCATCGTTAATGCATAGAGTCCAATAAGCATATCTTGGGTTGGTACGGAAACGGGATCCCCTATAGCTGGAGACAAAAGATTCATATGAGAAAACATAAGTAAACGAGCTTCTGCTTGAGCTTCCAAAGATAAAGGTACGTGAACAGCCATTTGATCCCCATCAAAGTCTGCGTTGAAGCCCTTACAAACTAATGGGTGTAAACAAATAGCACGTCCCTCCACTAAAATGGGTTGGAACGCCTGTATGCCTAATCTATGCAGGGTAGGCGCTCTATTCAACAATACAGGATGCCCCTGCATAACTTCTTGAAGGATTTCCCATACAATGGGTTCTTTTTCCCGAATTTTGCTTTTAGCAATCCCCGTGTTAGAAGCAACATCTTGCCTAATTAGACCGCGAATTACAAATGTTTGGAATAGCTCTATTGCTATTTCTCGAGGTAATCCACATTGATGTAATGAAAGCAAAGGACCCACGACAATGACGGAACGCCCCGAATAATCGACCCGTTTACCAAGCAGAGTCTCGCGAAATCTTCCCTCTTTACCTTCAATTACATCAGAAAATGACTTGTAAACTTTATTATGACCATCTCTCATGGGTTGTCCGCGGATCCCATTATCAAAAAGTGTATCCACGGCCTCTTGTACCAATTTCTCCTGACACATTACTAATTCCCCTGGTGTAGATCTACTTGTTGCTAATAGATCGATAAGAGTATTGTTCCGATAGATGACTCTTCTATAGAGTTCGTTAATATCCGAACTCATTAGTTTACCCCCTTCTATCTGAATGATGGGTCTCAACTCAGGAGGAAGAACTGGTAATAGGCACAAAACCATCCGTTCTGGGTCTACATTTGTTCGAATAAAATGTTTAGCTAATTCTATGCGCCTAACCAAAAAATCCTTTCTTCTTCTAATTTTTTTATCTTCCCATTCATTTCCTGCGGACTCTTCGTCTCTTAATTCCTTCCATTCTACCAAAGAATTATCTGTAATAATTCGCAAATCCGAATCGGCTAATTGTTCTCTGATAGCACCTGCCCCTGTAGATATTTCTCGGTTTCGAAATGTCTCGAAACCTTGAGTAGTAAAAAAAAGTGGGATGCTATATTTCCAAGATTGGATTTCATATTCGAATGAACCTCGTAATCGTAAGAAAGTAGGTTTTTTAGCTATGGACCTAGCAAAAGAAAAATTGAGATAGGTTCCTATAGGATTGGATTCCCCCCCCCACAATCGGACGTGAAAGTTTCCTCTCATCCGGCTCAAATAGTTACACCAAATAAAGAAAGGAGTTCTTCTTTTTAAACTTTGTTTGAGAAAACCTACAAAAAGCTACCCTTTACTCAAGTTTCCAATAAGGACCGGCCTTTCATTGATTCATTCTTATCTTCTTTTATTTTTTATTTTCATTCTAACCTTTTTGCTTTATTTTATGTTTCTTTATTTTTACGAAAAAAGGAAATGTGAAATTCTTGAGTAGTCTACTTCCCCTCAAATAATGAATCCCCTGAAAGGAAGATTTTGGGACTCGTAAAGGATTTCTTTGTCTATATATTGTATTGTTCTATTCGATCTTTTTTAGGTCCCTACTCACCTCGATGGTTATGTCATGACGTTCCTTGAAGCATATATGCGATAGATAGGCTCCTGTAACCATGCCATATTCGCTTGCCTGAACAGAATTTCTTTCTCAAAGAAATTTCCACAAAAAGTATTTTTTCACGAGGTATAACTAACTATTCCTATATTATCTATTACGGAATCGACCATGGATCAATTCCCCCTTTCTTCCATTTTGAAGTATGGAATGTGCCCATAATTCTGAGCTTCATATTCCTCCTCCCAAGATACATGTCAGAGCTAGGGGCATCCCAATCAGATTGAATGGGATGACAGTTTCTCAGTCCAAATCTGTCAAATGCAAATTTTGATCAAATCACACATCGCAATATACTAGGCCCTCTAATTCCCTAAGAGGCTTATCTAAAAGATTCGCAATATAACTAGGAAGACGTTTCAAATACCACACATGAGTCACTGGACATGCCAGTTTGATGTATCCCATTTTGTACCTTCGTATCCGAGAATCAACAAATTCCACCCCGCATTCTTCACAAGATTTTGGGTCTTCTTTTTCAGTTCCAATCACTCGGTAATTTCCACAAGCACAAATCCCACTTTTTATGGGTCCGGAAATTCTTTCACAAAACAATCCATCTTTCTCCGGTTTATTGGTTTTATAATGAAAAGTATAGGGTTTTGTCACCTCTCCAACTATCTCTCCATTGGGTAGAATTTTTTTTGCCCAAGCCCTGATTTGTTGAGGGGAAACTGGTCCAATTCGAAGTTGTTGATGTTTATACTGGTCGATCATAAAATACAAATTCTGATTCATTGAGATCAAGCTTCCTTCCTATTAATCTGGAAGTTCTTTTCAGATACAAGGAAATGATTCAGTTCTAGGGCCAAAGATCGTAGTTCTCGAACGAGCAATCGAAAAGATTCCGGAGCACCCTCTGGGTTAGGTACTGTTGATCCAATAATCGTAGCACCAAGTACTTCTTGACGAGCTGTAATATGATCAGATTTATAAGTAAGCATCTCTTGTAAAATATGAGCAACACCAAATCCCTCTAGAGCCCAAACTTCCATTTCTCCTACTCTTTGCCCCCCTTGTTTGGCCCTCCCTCTAAGAGGTTGTTGTGTAACAAGTGCGTAATGCCCACTGGAACGCCCATGGATTTTATCATCAACTTGATGAATTAATTTGAGGATATAGGACTTTCCTATAAGAACAGGTTGTTCAAAAGATCTCCTGTTCTTCCATCAAATATTCTGCTTTTTCCCGGAAATTCGGGTTCAAATACCCATGGATTTTTTGTTTGCTTACTGGCTTCATATAATTCAGAAAACACAAGTTTTCTTGAGGCCTCTTGCTCATATCTCTCATCAAAGGGTGC
This sequence comes from Dactylorhiza incarnata, assembly GCA_033032865.1. Classification (NCBI taxonomy): domain Eukaryota; kingdom Viridiplantae; phylum Streptophyta; class Magnoliopsida; order Asparagales; family Orchidaceae; genus Dactylorhiza; species Dactylorhiza incarnata. Next base: position 68,516 of record JAWHQI010001212.1, on the reverse strand, counting down.
TATTCTATAATGTTTCTTTAGCAGATCCCCCGCTAACCCGAGCGAACATTCAAATATCTGTCCCACATTCATTCGTGAGGGGACTCCTAATGGGTTGAATACCATATCAACGGGCGTTCCATCTTGCAAATAGGGCATATCTTGTTTAGACAAAATCTTAGAAATTATACCCTTATTCCCATGCCTTCCAGCTACTTTATCACCTACTTTGATTTCACGTTTCTGTGAAATATATACACGAATCCTTTCTGAATTATAATTGGAACCCCCCTTTCTATGGATCCATCTCACATCAATAACTCGACCCCTTGCACCTATAGGTAGTCTTAGAGAAGTTTCCTTTGAAGTGGATACCTGAATACCAAGTATAGCTCGTAATAATCTATCCTCCGGAGCATATGATGATTCGTTCGCTGTCTGAGGTGTTAATTTACCTACTAAGATATCGCCCGTTTCTATCCAAGATCCCAGGATCACAATTCCATTTCTGTCTAAATTGCGGAGTAAATGAGCCTCTAAATGCGGGATCTCCTTAGTGATTTTTCAGGGCCTTGGCTTGTTACATGAGTCTGAATTTCATATTTACGGATGTGAAAAGAAGTATAAATATCTTCATAGACCAGACGTTCGCTAATTAGTACTGCATCTTCAAAATTGTAGCCCTCCCATGGCATATAAGCTACTAATACATTTTTTCCTAAAGCGAGTTCCCCACCAGCTGTAGCCGCACCGCCCGCTAGAATTTGTCCCTTTTTAATGTATTTTCCCCGCCGAACTTGAGTTTTTTGATGCATACAAGTATTTTTGTTAGAACGTTGATACATAACTAATGGAATGCTTAGAGTATCCCCATTACTTGAGAAAACAATCTTGTGAGTATCGGTATAAATAATTTTTCCCTTGCGTTTGGCTATAGCTGAAATCCCCGAATCTAGAGCCGTTTGACCTTCCAACCCAGTTCCAACAATGCACTTCTCGGACCGAGAAAGCGGAACTGCTTGGCGTTGCATATTAGAACTCATTAAAGCTCGATTCGCATCATTATGCTCGATAAAAGGAATGAGGGAAGCTCCAATAGAAAAATATTGGAAGGGAAAAATACTTCTAAGATGAATCTCTTCCCATGCAATAGTAAGGAATTCTTGACGATATCGAGCTGGAACAATCTGTTGTTCTTGAATACCCCGATTCAAGGCCAAAGAATTTCCTGCTGCTACCATATAATATTCATCTCTATTTGGTGATAAAGAAACCATCTGTGCCTCTTTTGATCTCTCAGATAATTCATAAAATGGACTCTCTATGGATCCCCAATAACCAACCTTCACATGAATAGCTAATGATCCAATAAGTCCAACATTGATTCCTTCGGACGTATCAATTGGACAAATACGTCCATAGTGACTCGGGTGGATATCTCGTATCCGAAAACTAGCAGTTCGCCCCGTCAATCCTCCAGGACCCAAATAACTCCATTTTCGCCCATGAACAATTTGTGTCAACGGATTAGTTCGATCCAAAACTTGAGATAAAGGGTGTAGGCCAAAAAACGATTCATAAGTAGTTGTTAATGAAGTTGAAGTTACCAAATTTTGAGGAGTCGGTATCAATTTATGCCTGATTGCTCCACATATAGTTCCTCGAACCGCATTTTCTAAACGAACAAGAGCCAATCCGAATTGATCTTGTAATAGATCGGCTACAGAACGAATACGTTTATTTTTCAAGTGATTCATATCGTCAAGTGTACCCATTCCCAATTTCATTCCAATCAAATGATCCACAGCAGCCAATAGATCTCGCGGTAACAAAAATGTATTGTTTTGGGATATATCAAGATTCAGCCTCCGATTCATATTTCGTCGGCCAATTTTTCCTAATTCACATCTTTGTTGAAAAAATTTCTTTTGTAATTCCTTACATAAGGACTCAGAAAATACCGGATCCCCCCCACACAGGCAAATTGTTGATAAAACTCCAAAATAGCATTTTCTTTTGACCCAATCTTTTTTTTCTCTTTATCATTCGGGAAAGACAAGAAAATTTCAGGGTAACAAACATTATCTAGAATTTCTTTTATATTCAAACCCATAGCTGATGATAGAACTAGAATAGATATTTTTTGTTTTCTACTGACACGGGCCCATATCCTTGCTTTTCTATCAATTTCTAATTCCGATCTTCCCCCCCAATCTGATATTATAGTACTGGTATAGACAGAAATTCCGTTATGTTCCAATTCTGAACGGTAGTAAATACCGGGACTTTGCAATATTTGGTTGATCACAATTCGGTATATTCCATTTACTATAGAGGTTCCAAAAGAATTCATTATAGGAATGTTTCCAAGAAAAACAGTTTGTTCTTGCATATTTCTACCGGTTTTCCAAATTAATACCGCGGGTACATATAATTCAGAAGAATATGTGAGTGATTCATACACAGCATCTCTTTCTTTTATCAAGGGCTCTGCCAATTGATATGTTTCCACAAATAATTGAAATTCAATTTCTTGATCTCTATCTTCAATTTTTTGAAACTTTTTAAATTCTTCCGTCAAGCCCTGATTAATGAACCTACAAAATCCCTCAAATTGTATCTGACTAAATCCAGGTATTGTGGACATTCCCTCATTTCCATTCTGGAGCATCTTAATCTGAAGTTTCCTCTTTATTTAAAAAATCCCATTATTCTTATTGGCTTGACTCACTATTCATCGAACCATACCGATCGATCTAGCAATGATGGAATGGGTATTATTGTTACTGAATCACATAAAATTTGAGCCAGATACAAATAGAAAGAAATGTAAATTGATAAAGCATTCCTGGGGAAAATTCTGTCATATGGAATCTTTTATCGAATATAAAAATTATTGATCCAATTTATACCTAATTCTTTTCTTATGATATTACGATTAGAGTACAGGGTACAAAAAAGAAAAAAATAAATGAATTCGGGATTCAATCTGCTCTCTATGAATGAGATAAAAACAGAAGAATCGAGAACAGCATAGAGTTTCCCTTTTTAGCACACACAATTGAATGTTCAAAAAGGAATTCGCAAATATTTTTTTTTTAGTCTAATTTATAAAATAGAATGGAATTGCGTACGTAATAGTCATAGGAGTAATCTTTAGGAAGTACATGCCAATATAACTATCCATATATCACATCATTTATCATAATTGAACCTGGTACAACATAGGTTAGGTCACACTCTATCATAATGTCTATATGTCTATTTTCTCTTCATATTCAATTAACAATTCAAGCACGATGATCCTATATAGGGATATGTGCATAAAAAAAAGACCCGGGCTCGGTATCCCACGTATAAAAATTGATGTTCTGGGGTTTACATATACACATATATTTTATTATAATTGAAAATGATTAGTCGTAAATCAATTGGATTTTGCATTCATTAAGGGAATACAAATGGAGATACAAATTTCAGAGTTGTTCGCTAATTCAAAGTAAGAAAAGTAAGTAAGCGTAACTAAAGAGTAATGAGTAAATAGTTAATGAAGTAAAAAGTGAATTATTTTAATTTGCCCTGCGTCTGTGACCGGGGCCGGGAATCTTTTCACTTTTCTATAGACCTATTAAATCTATAGAAAAGTGAAAAGAGAAGGTACATTTTTAAACGACGTGTGTTTTGAGAGAAAATCAATCGAATAAAAGAATATAAAAAAGATCTAAGAAAAAAGAGGAAGTCTTTTTTTTTTGTAAAAGGATAAGTACAATGGGATTCAAGATACAAAAATAAAAAAAATAAAAGGAAAAAATTCAAATAAAAACGAGGAGAGGAATAGAATCTAAGAATATAGATAAAAATTTTATATATTTTGGATTTGGATGAAATTTGGCGGCATGGCCAAGTGGTAAGGCGGGGGACTGCAAATCCTTTATCCCCAGTTCGAATCTGGGTGTCGCCTGATCAACAAAAAAGACTTGGAATTTATTCATCCTGTTGATCGAACTTGACGAATTCTTGCCCCGCAAAAGAAGGAACTAGGTCTGTCGATACTTGATTTTGAGAATCCGTAGGGCCTATCTCTATCTCTAAATGTCATCAAAATCTGGGTTATTAGTGTGGCTCAAACAGGTACCAATAAATCTGAAGCAAACCCATCTTCTTAATGATTGGTCTAGAGGTTCTGAGTGCTCATAAATTGAATCAGAATGGTTAAATGGCTATTCTTTTCTTCTATTTCATTATCTTCTCTTTTTATTGAATTTATTTGTCTTTTTTATATTCATATTATCTTACTTTTTACTCTTTAATATTACTAATCTTCTTATATTATTCTTTTCTTTATTTTCTTTATATTTGATTTATTATTTTTTTTCTTTCCAAATTTAATAATAATGAATAAGAAAGAATTGGAAATATAGGAACTTTTTATGAGTGGATTTTTTCATCAATAGCCATAAGTAAGAATCCTATTTTTACTCTGCACCATTGATTCGACTATGATTATGAATCAATAATGGAATAATCTTTTCATTTCATAGAGATAGGGGACATCATTCACATGGATATAGTAAGTCTAGCTTGGGCTGCTTTAATGGTAGTGTTTACATTTTCTCTTTCACTTGTAGTATGGGGAAGGAGTGGGCTTTAGAACTAGGAGTCTTACTAATTTAGTAGTTTACTAAAGAATCTAATTCTATCAATTGTGATCGTTTTGTTAAAGCTGAAAAAAAAAAAGAAATACCTTAACTAGGTTTAGTTTATCTATATTCATTTATCTATATAATATTAGTATTTTAGTATTAGATTTATATTTTCTATTGAATTCTCTTTCATATTTTTCCTCTTTTTCTTTTATTATAATGAATTCTTTCGATGGACCTCCATATCCATAAGCGTAAGAATAGATATGAAAAATAAGGAATTCAAGCAGTTGGTCTTGAGATTATTTGGAAATGCAGACAAATGGATGTAGAGAAAAAGGGAGTGCTATTTCATTTTGATGTACGTCGAATATATATTCTTATTAGATATATATTGTCAATTTATCTAAAAGCTTCTTTCATACTCAATTGTATAGTGTGGTAGAAAGAGCTATATATATATATATATATAGCTCTTTCTACCACACTATCTCTGATAATTTTGATCCACATTGAATTTCAGACTGAAATAGAGTTTTAAACCCTTTCATTTATTCAATAATTGATAAAAATGAAGAATTCAAATTAATCATTTTGGCTGGCTGTTTTGACGTATATTATAAGTAAAAAGGCAGTAGGAACTAAAATGAACAACGCAGTAGCAATAAGCGCAAGAATATTGACTTCCATAATCTCTTTGTTTTCTTCTTTCACAATAGTTCGGGATCTAATCCCATAGAGATGATAAAGTGGACTCCTATCAATTCAAAGGTATGAATTGCATCTTGATAATACTAACCCGGATCAATGTTATGAATAACAATATCAAATTTATTTCTCGTCGCGAATTTAATAGTATAACATAGGAATATTTTTTATCCATACTCAATCTAAATTAAATAGATTGAAAGAAAAATTAGGATTCTTTATTGTTATTGGATCAGAAATCCCATTTTATTTTCCCGCCTTTCCATTTTTACTTTTCTATCACTATTCTTATACATTTATCCAATTCTTATTCCTTTCCTTATATTATACATAAAATTATGAAGTATGAGGTATCATATGGCCAATATTCTATGGGTCATACAATATACAAATAGAAACATGAGATGTAAAAAATAAAAGGACGGCTGAAGTATCAAAAATATAATATTCCAATATATTGATTCAAAAGGGGACGTTGCTTAGTTAGTATTTTATTAGTATCCTTTGGAACTAGAACACATACATAAAAAAAAATGCAGTGTGCAATTTTGATGAGAATGAGATAGATTATTTTCAATTTATTATTATGGATAGATAAACAAAGTTTATTCGGAACTTCGGAACTAAAGAAGGTGTGGTTTCATCTGAACCCAAAAAGTACTCTATCGAGTTAAGTTCATTGTGTA
>JAWHQI010001212.1:0-57500 GCA_033032865.1 Dactylorhiza incarnata | reverse complement strand
AAAAAGGAATCGATCGTGATTTGGAACCTGTTCTTTCCATGACCCCTCTTAGCTGAGATTTTTTTTTTTTTATTCTGGCTCGGCTATCTCGCCTAGCCGAGCCATTCCCTTTATGAAAAAGGGGGGCCAGGCCAAACCAGTAAAGAAGTAATTTATTAAGCAAGCAAAAGGAGAGAGGGGGATTCGAACCCTCGATAATTCCTTGTTAAGAACTATACCGGTTTTCAAGACCGGGGCTATCAACCACTCAGCCATCTCTCCCAGATAGAATCTCTATTTTCTTCCTACGAATATACGAATACAACAAGATCATACATTAACTATCTGCTCAACTTCATGTCCGAATAAAAAGAAAGTGGTAATAAGTTCTAATGAATCAATTCATTCATGTCAAATCCCTTCATGATGCATTTTTTCCAATTTTTACTAAATGAGGGATCCAATGGTATAGTTCATTTGTTGGTAGTTTGGAGGATGACAAGCATGACTATTGCTTTCCAATTAGCTGTTTTTGCATTAATTGCAACTTCATTAATCTTACTGATTAGCGTACCAGTTGTATTTGCTTCTTCTGATGATTGGTCAAGTAACAAAAATGTTGTATTTTCTGGTACATCATTATGGATTGGATTAGTCTTTCTGGTAGCTATCCTGAATTCTCTCATCTCTTGAACTTCTTTGGTATTTCCCCGATCCAAAAATGACAATCCTTATAAGAAATTAAAATTGTGAGATACGCTTAGACGGAATCTGAGTTCCGAAATTACATTTTAATTGTTATGAATTATATATAGATAATTAACAATCTGATCTTATCTTAATTGGAATCTGACTTTACTTACTATCTAGCCCTGCGCAAATATGATCCAGACGCATATATGATATATCATATATTTCATATATGTGTGGACATATGCGTACGTATCAGGAACGAAGAAAATGCGGATGCGGATATGGTCGAATGGTAAAATTTCTCTTTGCCAAGGAGAAGATGCGGGTTCGATTCCCGCTATCCGCCCATGGTATAGTTGACTCCTATACATACTAGTATATTAGAGTATAGTTAACTCCTATACATACTACTATATTAGAGTATAGTAGTTATATATTCCGCTTCACCCTTTCTTTCCTCCCAACAAAAAAGAGTCATTAATTACTACAAAAGAAAAAAAGGGGGGATTTCACAAAAATGTTGCGGAGACAGGATTTGAACCCGTGACCTCAAGGTTATGAGCCTTGCGAGCTACCAAACTGCTCTACTCCGCGGTAAACAACCGGGAACTGATGGACGAAGAAAGATTGGATAGTCCCCCCTACCATATCTATACAAATAGAATAGTCTATTTATACAAAATGGTAAAGGGGCCCCTATATTCTATGATCATAGATCGTAGAGATCTATCCAAATAGGAAACAAGATTTTCTCCTTACCAACTTGATCTTGTTGCGCCTGGTAACAAACATGCATGAACCATTTCTCGAAGTATGTGTCCAGATAGTCCAAAGTCTCGATAGTTCGCTCTAGGCCTTCCGGTTAAAAAACAACGTCGATGAAGACGTATAGGTGCACTATTACGCGGTGGGGATTGCAATTTTCCATGAATTTCCCATTTTTCCCTCAACGAGGGAACTTTGCTGATTTCTTTTTTTGAGGATCGACGAATCCAATAATATTTCTGTTCCAATTTCTGGCGCTTCTTCTCCCTTTGAATCAAACCTTTTCTTGCCATAATGTTCAGTTCCTATAATGATACAGTTCAGATCCTAGATGGAAAAATAGAAGTAAGGTAGATACCTCCTCTTCATCGAAAGAAATGATATTTATTTTTGTACCCTATCAAAAAAAAAAAAATAATTCACTAATTTAACCAAATTTTCCTGATGTGGAGGCAATCAAAAAAGCCGCGTAAGTGAATATATAACCTACGGAAAAGTGGGCTAATCCAACCAATCTTGCTTGCACAATGGAAAGAGCCACTGGCTTATCTTTCCATCGAATCAAATTAGCCAAAGGTGTCCGTTCATGAGCCCACGCTAAAGTTTCAATCAATTCCTGCCAATAGCCACGCCAGGAAATTAAGAACATAAATCCAGTAGCCCAAACAAGATGTCCAAATAAGAACATCCACGCCCAGACCGATAAACTATTCATACCAAAAGGGTTATATCCATTGATAAGTTGTGAAGAGTTTAACCATAGATAATCTCTTAACCATCCCATCAAATAAGTGGAGGATTCATTAAATTGTGAAACGTTACCCTGCCATAATGTGATATGTTTCCAATGCCAATAAAAAGTAACCCATCCAATGGTATTTAGCATCCAGAAAACTGCCAAATAAAATGCGTCCCAAGCAGAAATATCACAAGTACCCCCACGCCCGGGGCCATCGCAAGGAAAACTATAACCGAAATCCTTTTTATCTGGCATTAACTTGGAACCGCGCGCATCTAAAGCACCTTTTACTAAAATCAATGTAGTTGTATGTAAACCCAGAGCAATAGCATGATGAACCAAGAAATCTCCCGGCCCTATTGTTAAGAAAAGTGAATTACTATTCTCATTAATAGCATTCAACCAACCAGGTAACCATATGCTTCGACCTGCATTGAATGCCGGGCTATTCGTTGAAGATAAGAGTACATCAAACCCATACGAAGTCTTTCCATGAGCAGATTGTATCCATTGGGCAAATATGGGTTCAATTAAGATTTGTTTTTCCGGAGTACCAAAAGCAAGCATGACGTCGTTATGAACATAAAGGCCCAAAGTATGGAATCCCAGAAAAAGGCTGGCCCAACTTAAATGAGATATTATAGCTTCTTTATGATCTAACATTCTTGCCAATACATTATCCTCATTCTGTTCCGGATTATAATCCCTTATGAAGAATATAGCCCCATGAGCAAAGGCTCCTGTCATGATAAAACCAGCGATGTATTGGTGATGAGTATATAACGCAGCTTGAGTAGTAAAGTCTTGTGCTATGAATGCATAAGCAGGTAAAGAGTACATGTGTTGAGCTACTAAGGAAGTAATAACCCCTAAAGAGGCTAGAGCAAGACCCAATTGAAAATGAAGCGAATTATTTATTGTGTCATAAAGACCCTTATGCCCACGTCCTAATCGACCCCCCGGAGGAATATGTGCTTCTAAAAGATCTTTGATACTGTGCCCAATCCCGAAGTTAGTTCTATACATATGACCAGCAACGAGAAAAAGGAATGCAATAGCTAAATGATGATGAGCAATATCGGTTAGCCATAAACTTTGCGTTTGAGGATGGAATCCCCCAAGAAGGGTTAGAATGGCAGTTCCTGCCCCTTGGGAGGTACCAAATAAATGACTACTGGAATCAGGGTTTTGAGCATAAAGATTCCATTGACCCATAAAAAGGGGTCCCAACCCTTGGGGATAGGGCAATACGTCTAAGAAATTATTCCATCTGACGTACTCTCCCCTCGATCCGGGGATAGCGACATGAACTAAATGTCCTGTCCAAGCCAAGGAACTGACTCCGAAAAGTCCTGACAAATGATGATTGAGACGAGATTCGGCATTTTTGAACCACGAAACGCTCGGTTTCCATTTTGGTTGTAGGTGTAACCAACCCGCTATTAAGGATATAGCAGAAAGAAATAATAGAAAAAGAGCTCCAGTATAAAGATCCCCATTAGTGCGTAATCCGATTGTATACCACCACTGATAAACACCAGAATAAGCGATATTCACTGGACCGATAGCGCCTCCTCTAGTAAAGGCTTCTACAGCAGGTTGACCAAAATGAGGATCCCAAATTGCATGAGCGATAGGTCTTACATGTAAAGGGTCCTGTATCCATGACTCAAAATTTCCTTGCCAAGCTACATGAAACAGATTTCCGGATGTCCACAGAAAGATTATTGCTAACTGTCCAAAGTGCGAAGCAAAAATGTTCTGATAAAGGCGTTCTTCAGTAATATCATCATGACTCTCGAAGTCATGTGCGGTAGCAATACCAAACCAAATACGACGAGTAGTGGGGTCTTGAGCTAAGCCTTGGCTAAACCTTGGGAATCTTAATGTCATAATGCCTTTCAAATCCTCCTAGCCATTATCCTACTGCAATAATTCTTGCTAAGAAGAATGCCCATGTTGTGGCAATTCCACCCAGAAGGTAATGGGTTACTCCTACAGCACGTCCTTGTATAATACTCAAGGCTCTAGGCTGGGTAGCAGGAGCAACTTTTAATTTGTTATGAGCCCAAACGATGGATTCAATGAGTTCTTGCCAATAACCACGGCCGCTGAATAGAAACATTAAACTGAAAGCCCAGACAAAATGAGCACCTAAGAAAAAAAGACCATATGCAGATAATGAAGAACCATAAGACTGAATTACCTGAGATGCCTGTGCCCATAAGAAATCCCGGAGCCATCCATTAATAGTAATGGAACTCTGTGCAAAGTTTCCTCCTGTGATATGAGTGACTACTCCTTGATCACTTATAGTACCCCAAACATCCGACTGCATTTTCCAACTGAAATGGAAAATTACTACGGAAATTGCATTGTACATCCAGAATAGACCTAAGAATACATGATCCCAGGCGGATACTTGGCATGTACCCCCCCTACCGGGCCCATCACAAGGGAAACGAAAACCAAGATTTGCTTTATCAGGTATCAAACGGGAACTGCGAGCAAATAGAACACCCTTCAGTAGTATCAATACAGTCACATGAATTGTAAATGCATGAATGTGATGAACCAAAAAATCTGCGGTTCCTAATGGGATAGGTAACAAAGCAACTTTGCCGCCCACTGCTATTAACTCACCACCTCCCCAAGTTAAGCTGGTACTTGTTGTTGCACCAGGAGCTGTTACGCTAGGTGCTAAAGCATGGGTGTTTTGTACCCATTGAGCAAAGATGGGTTGTAATTGTATAGCGGTATCTGAAAACATATCTTGGGGACGCCCTAAAGCACTCATAGTATCATTATGAATATACAAGCCAAAACTGTGAAAACCTAGAAATATGCATGCCCAGTTCAGATGTGATATGATTGCATCACGGTGTCTAAGGACACGATCTAATAGATCGTTGTATCGAGTAGTTGGATCGTAGTCTCTTACCATAAAGATGGCTGCATGTGCAGCAGCGCCAACTATAAGAAATCCACCGATCCACATGTGATGTGTGAACAACGAAAGTTGTGTACCATAGTCAATAGCTAAGTATGGATAGGGGGGCATGGAATACATATGGTGAGCTACAACAATGGTTAAAGAGCCTAACATAGCTAGGTTCAGAGATAATTGAGCATGCCATGACGTTGTTAGGATTTCATAGAGACCCTTATGGCCCTGGCCCGTAAATGGACCTTTATGAGCCTCTAAAATGTCTTTCAGGCCATGACCAATGGCCCAGTTAGTCCTATACATATGACCTGCGATCAGGAACAGAATAGCAATAGCTAAATGATGGTGTGCAATATCACTCAACCAAAGACCCCCTGTTATTGGATCTAATCCTCCACGAAAACTCAGAAATTCCGCATATTTTGCCCAATTCAAGGTGAAAAAGGGGGTTGCTCCCTCGGCAAAACTTGGATAAAGTTGAGCCAAAAGATCCCGATTCAAGATAAATTCATGAGGAAGTGGTATTTCTTTAGGATCAACTCCAGCGTCGAGAAATTGGTTAATCGGTAAAGATACATGGATTTGGTGTCCCGCCCAAGAAAGAGATCCAAGTCCTAGTAATCCCGCTAAGTGGTGATTCAACATAGATTCTACATCTTGGAACCAAGCCAATTTTGGGGCGGCTTTGTGATAATGGAACCAACCAGCAAAAAGCATTAACGATGCAAAGACCAATGCACCAATTGCGGTACAATAGAGTTGTAATTCACTAGTGATTCCAGATGCTCTCCAAATCTGAAAAAACCCGGAGGTTATTTGTATTCCTCGGAAACCACCGCCCACATCCCCATTCAATATTTCTTGACCTACTATTGGCCAAACCACTTGGGCACTGGGTGCAATATGAGTAGGATCGCTTAGCCATGCTTCATAATTGGAAAAACGGGCGCCATGGAAGTACATGCCACTCAGCCAAAGAAAGATAATAGAGAGTTGACCGAAATGAGCACTAAATACTTTTCGAGAGATCTCCTCCAAATCACTGGTATGACTATCGAAATCGTGAGCATCAGCATGTAGGTTCCAGATCCAAGTGGTAGTATCAGGACCCTTAGCTATTGTTCTTGAGAAATGTCCGGGTCTGGCCCATTCCTCGAAAGACGTTTTTATAGGATTCCTGTCTACAACAATTTTCACTTCGGGTTCCGGCGAACGAATAATCATTAAGTCCTCCTCTTTCCGGACAACACATACAAAGAGACCCGCCAACAGTCAAGTTTTTAGTGAACCTCTGAAAGATAGATATTTTAAGTCCCTTTCTTTACTATCTTCCATACATCTATTTGCTTTAGTTATTCACTAGAGCAATTATGATATTGAAGTCGATCTGGGGCAAGTGTTCGGATTTATTATGACATAAATAATAGGTGCCCAAGGGACCTATTATATTGCCAATCCTTTCCCAGGATAACAAAAAAATAATTTTTTTTTTTGTAACCTAGCTTATTTCTATTTAGATTCTGAATGTTCAACTGCCCATATAGATTGACTTTAATCTAATAGATAATCTAAAAAGAGAATCTAAATAGCTAAATAAAATAGATAAATAGAGATTTACTTTCTTTTTTTTTTTCTTTTCTTATTAAGAATGAGGAATGATTTTCATTTTAGACTTCATAAGATTCATCGAAATAGCTTTATTAGTTCTATGCTATATGCCATCTGTAGTATTTATCCTTATGAGATACCCTATAAAATGTACAAAATATAATTCTTTAGAAAGAAGGGATATAATAAAATTCTTGATTGGATCTTTTCATAGGAACGATTTATTTCATTTGCTTGCTGGATCCAACAACAAAAAAAGTTGAATGGTCTTATTCAAAACGCCTCGTTATTTTTAACCAATTATGTGCTTCAATATAATTCCCTGGAGTAAGCGCTATAGCTTGTTTCCAATATTCAGCAGCTTGATCAAACCAAGCCTGTCCAATTTCCGAATCGCCTTGTAGAATGGCCTGTTCTCCCCGGTCGGAATAGGTTAGTAAATTCCCTCCCTTAGAACCGTACTTGAGAGTTTCCTACCTCATACGGCTCAGCAATCAATTCTTTGCATCCCATCTTCTCTTAATCTATCCTATGCTAGATTCATTAAATTTCTAATCAATCTATTCTATTTTATCTTGGGTTAACCAGAAAATGTTTATTACATAAGTTTCCAATTCTAATTTGGATCAATGATTAGTTTTCTCTTTTCTCCCACCTTCAGAAAAATGAAGCATAGATATCCTCCCCGATATCGTTAGAATTTTCTGAAAGGTAACTATCTCGGTTTCATATTTCATATACCTTATATGAAATTTTTCTTTCTATAGAATCTTTGAAAAAGACCTTCCTCCGTTAAGAAAAAAGAACTTACTATCTTTAGGATCTGATGCTACACCGCTGCTCAATACTTTAGTAGATCAACTCTATTACATAAGTTGATTTCTAACTTTTTATCCCATATCATGACATAAGTAAGCAGTTCTGAACTGTATTGACCAAATAATAGCTTACTAATGGATCTTTACGGTGCTTTCTCTATCAATTCGACTCTTTATCCATAGAGTATAATATATAGGCCATACCTTTTTCTTCCGATTTTTTTGGTTCTCGCGAAGTATCTTTCCTTGCTACAGCTGATAAAAATCGTTATTTTGGACGATGCATATGTAGAAAGCCTATTTTTCTAGTATTTACTAGACGATTTTATCTTTTTTCCTTGCTTTCTATAGTGAAGATAGTCGCACGTAATGACAGATCACGGCCATATTATTAAAAGCTTGTGGTAAAAAGGGATTTCGTTCTAGTGCCCGGAAATAATATTCCAAAGCTTTTGTATGTTCTCCGTTGCTTGTATGTATAAGACCTATATTATAGAGTATATAACTTCGATCATAGGGATCAATTTCTGGTCGCGTAGCTTCATAATAATTCTGTAAAGCTTCTGCATAATTTCCTTCGGATTGAGCCGACATCCGTTACGGTCGTTCGTTCTAGTAAAAGAATCTCCGTTCCAGAACCGTACATGAGATTTTCATCTCATACGGCTCCTCCCTTCTGTGCATAGTACTAAAGGTAAAGGGAATAATCCAAAATTCACTATTAGAATTATGAACTGACAGGAGCTGGTATTTTTACAAGAAATTTCTAGCCAGCCTTCTCATAAGAGATTTTTTCTTAACACCAATTGTATTAGTACTAGATAGAAAAGGTCACTCCAAAAATTTCTTTGTACTCAACGCTTACAATTTCCAGGAATTAGTCACTTCAACGGTCTTTGATGGTTATACGGGTACCAAAAGTACGAATGAGATGGATCTTTGTTTTCCCAACCATTATTTTTAGTCCCGATACCAATAAGGAAAAGGGTTATTTATAACAAAGTTTTCGTGTTGTTGATTCCTAGGTGTAGTGCTTTTTCCCCGATGCCATCTATTGGTACTAATGAAGTAGGATTGACCTCCAATACAGAACCTATAGATGTAACCTTTTGCTCAATACTAAAATAAATAATTGAAGCATCTAAGGCTGCATAAATCGAGGATACACGATAGAAGGAATTGCTCTATCTCTAAACTTCACCTTCACCAAGCGTAGGTTTCTTTCACTCATTTGTTTTTTTATATTTATAACTACGTTCTTTTTCTCGTAAAAATGAGAGGTAAAAAAAACAAAAACAAGAAAAAAATCAAATCGCACCATCTCTGTAATAGGTAAATGCCTTTTTTTCTCCTGAAGTTGTCGGAATTATTCGTAATAAAATATTGGCTACAATTGAAGAGGTCTTATCAATAAAATTTCCATTTATTCGAGATCTAGGCATAATTAGTAATTCATTCTATAATTCTTCTCATCCTCCTTCGGGGAAAACGATCCCACAAAAAAGGAATTGTACAGTACAAAATAACATAAAAACAGACTCATTGGAAAAAATTTGGATCCCAAATTGTACCCCCCTTTGGACAAAGATGAAATGAAATAGTTGAATCAGATTAGATTTCATTACAATTTTGTAGTATACCAATGATCAAAACTCTTACTATTTCATCTAAGTTGAATAACCAAGTTTCTTATGGATTTTGATAACTCGAGAAGTTTTGATTTGGTTATGATCCAAAAAGGAAAAAGAATGTAAATGTAATAGTCATTCCATGATAAAATCAAATTCAAATAAAGTAACCATCCTTTTTTTGCATAACGTGTATGTGCCACGCCATACAATTGAAAGAGAAAAATTAATTGGACGATTCATGAATTTTGAATAGATCCACGGGGGTAGCTTATGAAATAATATGAAATTGGAAAAATTTTCTTCTTATGGAACCATCGAACGGTCATACCTGTACTGCAATTAAGATGAATGACTCGCTATTCATTCGGGTTTTGGTCATAAATAAGATTATGTAGGAGAGATGGCCGAGTGGTTCAAGGCGTAGCATTGGAACTGCTATGTAGACTTTAGTTTACCGAGGGTTCGAATCCCTCTCTCTCCGTTTCTTTTCATTCATCAACGTTACCAACTATAATGTATCAAATCAAATAAGAATTGATATCATTATTATAACAATAAGACCCTTAATTTCATAGAGATTCTCTATCCCTAATTACATCCCTGTGATACGTAAAATACAAATAGAAATATCGTATTGACATCGAAAAAAGAAAAAGAATCCTATTGCCGATCCATTTGTGATACGTGAATTAGACAGGGCACAAGGTACTCCATTTACTTCAGCGAAAAGAGTCAAAATTGTATGAACCTTGCTTTTTTATTTTCGTTAGAATCAAGTCTGACGGGAATAATATTCTACGACCAACAATTCATTTATTTTCAAACCAATCAATTTACTATCTATTATTTGATTTACAAATCCTTTATATTGTAAGGAGTCAATAGTCAAATGGTTTGGTAATTCCCCGTGAAGGGATGAAACAAGATAATTTTGAATCAGAGCTTTTGATCTTTCTTTATCCTTCGTAGTAATAATATCTCGGGGTTTGCAACGATAACTTGGTATATCCACTATACGACCATTAACTAAAATGTGTCTATGGTTAACTAATTGTCTGGCTCCAGGAATGGTCGAAGCCATACCTAATCGAAAAATTATGTTATCCAAACGCATCTCAAGTAGTTGTAGTAAAACCCGGCCTGTTGACCCTTTGGCTTTTCCAGCAATATGCACATATTTTAGTAATTGTCGCTCTGTCAGACCATAATGAAAACGCAATTTCTGTTTCTCTTCTAAACGAATACGATATTGCGATCTTTTTCCAGAGCGTAATTGGGTTTGAAGATCACTTCTGGATCTGGGTCTTTTACTAGTTAGTCCCGGTAAAGCCCCCAGCCGGCGTATTTTTTTGAAACGAGGTCCTCGGTAACGAGACATATAAAGGCTCCTTTTTGATTCACTTTCATTTGACAAAAAAATATAAATTCAGACTGAACTAAAGGATCCGCAAAACAAAACTCAATAAAATCAATTTTATCAAAATTCGGATTTTTGTATATATAGGAAATTCAAGTAAAAACTACATTTTCCAAATTTTCCAATTTCTTCTGTAGAGATCTAATTGTTCTAGTCAACTTTTTTATTCATAGCTATAGCTGCAAGTTACCATGACATAATAGATTGGTGACCCTACATTTAGAGAAAGTGAGAGTAGAGATTTTCAATCATCGAAAGAAAAAGAGCCGGCTATCGGAATCGAACCGATGACCATCGCATTACAAATGCGATGCTCTAACCTCTGAGCTAAGCAGGCGGATATAAAAGCAATACTGTATAGGAATACAGTAAATTTGGGATCTTAGTTATTACCTAGTGATTCTTTTATTTTTTTCTTTCATTTCTTTATTATTGAAATTTCTTCTATTTCTTAGTTATTAGTTATATATTTTAGATTCTATTTAGATCTAGATAAATTAGATATTGAAATAGAAATTAAATTCCATATATATGAAATATGAAAAAAAAAAATATGAAATTCAAAAATATTAGATAGAAAATCAAAAAAGAATTTACATTCATTAAAGAAAATATGAGATTTAAATTATTATATTAATCTATTTATATAGTAGAATCAATATTATTTAGAATGAGATTCTATTTTATTTTTTTTTTTCATTTATTATTTATCATATTAATAATTCAATACAAGAAACAAGAAAAAAAAAGAATGAATATTGACCGTTACACTATTTTTAATAGTACTGTAAAAATGGATAATGAGGAAAGGGATAGATATATCCCACATATATCTATCCATATTGAATTGCGGATACATCAATGATAGAATCATTCGGATTGAAACAAATAGGAATCATTACCTAATGAATTCCTTAGTGACAAGATCAATGAAAGAGGTGGATAGAATTACAAATGGATTCTTTTTTCAAAGCAAGGGGGGATATGGCGAAATTGGTAGACGCTACGGACTTGATTGGATTGAGCCTTGGTATGGAAACCTGCTAAGTGTTAACTTCCAAATTCAGAGAAACCCTGGAACTAAAAATGGGCAATCCTGAGCCAAATCTTAAAAAAAAAATGGAAAATGAGAATAAAAAGAGATAGGTGCAGAGACTCAATGGAAGCTATTCTAACGAATGAAATTGACTACGTTAGATTAGTAGCTAAAATCCTTATATCAAAAGAAAGGATAATCTTATATACCTAATACGTACGTCTAGATACTGACATAGCAAATGATTCATCGCATTTCTTTCTTATTTATATCACATCTGACTATTATCTTATATCTTATCTACTATTAGATATTAATAGATAGTATAATAGTAGAAGTGTATTAGTATGAGTATAGAATAAGGTTCTATAGAAACCCCCTATTTCTATTCTATATTGATTAGAATGATAGACTATGAAAAATTGAAGAGTTATTGTGAATCAACTCTCATTGAAGTTGAAAAAAGAATTGAATTCCAATATTCAGTGTATTCAGTGATCAAATTATTCATTCCAGAGTTTGATAGATCTTTTGAAGATTAATCGGACGAGAATAAAGAGAGAGTCCCATTTTACATGTAAATACCAACAACAATGAAATTTAGAGTAAGAGGAAAATCCGTCGAATTTTAAAATCGTGAGGGTTCAAGTCCCTCTATCCCCAATAAAAAGCCCATTTTACTTCCTCACTCTGTTCTTTCACAAATGGATCCGAATAGAAATTTTCGTATATTCTTCCAATTGCAATCCAATTTAATTTGTATAGATACGATACCTGCACAAATTAACATATATGTTCAAGGAATCAAAGAAAGTCTTCTTTTTGAATATCTAATAAATTAAGGGGGCTAGGTCCAATTTGTTAAGACTTTCTTTTTTAGTTCTTTTCATTGACATATATACAAGTACTCTGCTAGGATGATGCACGGAAAATGGTCGGGATAGCTCAGTTGGTAGAGCAGAGGACTGAAAATCCTCGTGTCACCAGTTCAAATCTGGTTCCTGACACGTGAATAATGTATTGGATAGATATTCATACCTCATACAAATGAAATTCATTTAGACGGGTCGGAATAGACATTATTTACTTTCTTTTTCATTTTTTCATCTCTGTTTATATTTAAAAAAGTATGTTAAATTTTCGTATATGTATATATCAAGAGCTAAAAAGATTCAATCAAAGAGTGAAAGGATGTATTTCAGACACAGTACAAAGAAACTCCGATTCTTTTCATTTTGCATTTCGTCTTTTATTTCATATTTTTTTTTGTCACTCTTGCTCAAGTGACTTTCTGGGATCCCCACTAAGTGATGTGCGCGGTACAAAGTTTATCGTACAAAAATTTTTTGAGTCATCCTTTGTTTCTGCTCATATAAAATGTAAATGTATATGATATCTTCCCGGTGGAGGAATAGCAATGAAAGCCTCTTTTTCATTTTTATTTTAGCCCATTCACAAGACGAATTAAAGTCCAGTGACTTTGTTTCATCTAGGAAGTAATGTCAAAATGTTCTTTGATTTAAATGAAATCTCGAGTTGTGTCGTATAAGTAAATAAGTAAAAAAGGGGTTTCTTATCATTCAATGAGCATCTTGAATTTCATAGAAATTGGGCGTAATATAGTCTTTACGTAAGGGCCAGCCTATCCAACTTTCAGGCATCAAGATACGTTTAAGGCGAGGATGATTATCATAAGAAATTCCCAACATATCGTAAGATTCCCGTTCCTGAAAATCAGCACTTCTCCAAATCCAGAAAACTGACGGGGTTTTAGGATTACTCCTGAGAGCAAATACTTTTATGCATACCTCTTCTGGTTTATCTATACCATACCGTATTTTCGTAAGGTGATACACACTAGCTAAAAATCCGCCTGGTGCTACATCATAGGCACACTGGGAGCGTAAATAATTGTAACCATAGACATATGAAATGACAGCAATGGAGTCCCAATCCTCAGTTTTTATTTGTAAAATCTCTATTCCTCGACAATCAAAGCCTAAAGATCTATGAACTAGCTCATGCTTGACTAGCCAATCAGATAAATGAACCTGCATCTTCTTTATCTCTCCCACATTTTTCTTTGTTTTCTTTTTATAAATATTTTACATTGACAATAAAATTGTTATTGTTAAAGATTTACTCGCTTTTTCTTTTTATGCACAAGGGAACCCTGCCTGATTCACTAATTTGTAGGAATATATTCTGACTCTTTGGATTTGAAATCTTTTTCAAATCCAAAAGGTATCTCTGAAGTAGATGATGATTGATAGAGTAATCCTTGATCGTAATTTCCAGTATGAGTACTGCGTCGAAGGTAAAACTTGTGATTAGTAGTAAAACATCGATTCTCCTGTTGATACACGGTTTTATCTTCAAAAATTTTTCGGGATATCTTCTTACGAAGTTTCATTATAGCATCTATAATTGCCTCTGGCTTAGGCGGACAGCCTGGCAAATAGACATCCACAGGAATTAGCTTATCGACTCCCCGAACAGTACTATAAGAATCAGTACCGAACATCCCTCCTGTAATAGTACAGGCTCCCATAGCAATGACATATTTTGGTTCAGGCATTTGCTCATATAATCTTACTAAAGAGGGAGCCATTTTCATTGTTACTGTTCCGGCTGTTAAAATGAGGTCTGCTTGCCTTGGGCTCGATCTTGGCACCAACCCATAACGATCAAAGTCGAATCGCGAGCCTATTAATGAAGCAAATTCAATGAAACAACAACTGGTACCATAGAGAAGCGGCCATAAACTGGAGAGTCTTGACCAATTCGAGAGATCATTTGATGTAGTTGAAATAATTGAATTGGAGGTTGTTTGGTTAAGTAATGGGAGCTCAACCAAATTCATAACTGTCTCGATGTCATCCTTTCCTTCCCTTTTCTTTTGATTGTCTAAATATTCAGCTAAGACCATTCCAACGCTCCCTTTCGCCATGCATAAACTGAACCCACAATTGGGATAAGCACGAAAATGAAAGCTTCTATAAATGCAGATACACCCAATACATCAAAACTCATTGCCCATGGATAAAGAAAGACCGTTTCAACATCAAAAACAACAAAAACTAGAGCAAACATGTAATAGCGAATTCGGAATTGTACCCAAGCATCACCCATGGGTTCTATACCTGATTCATAACTAGAAAGCTTTTCTGGCCCTTCCCTAATCGGGGCTAAAATTCCAGAAATGACAAATGCCAAGATAGGAATAACGCTTGATATTATGAGGAATGCCCAGAAAATATCATATTCGTGAAGCAGAAACATAAAAGTACTCCTATTAATGTGAAATAGGCTTAATTCTTCCATTTTAATTGGAATTTTCAATTCATCTAGAACTTCTTAGATGAAATAATAAAATAATTTCTTTTGATCAAATAAAACCGCTGTTCTTTTTTTTTCTTTTGATTCTATTTCTATATGTGTAGACATAGCATGCTCTTACACAAACAAGATTCTCTTATACTTAAATATTTTTATTTTATATTCTTCTTATACTTATTATAAATCTTCTAAAGTAAAGACTCATTTTTTTTTTATTCATATTTTATATCTTAGAAATAGAAAGTGAAAGTAAAGAATCTGTTTCTGTTATAGTAGATAAGAAATTAAATGAATAACAATTCAATAAAAGAAAGAAGAAATCTAGTATATTCTTTATATGATATGAATGATGAATAGAGTACTAAAATTGTGTTTGGAATGAACCAAAAGACTTGTTTGTTTTGTTACGTTAATAAAACTTCGTAAGACCAACCAATGGGTTAAGTTTCGCTACAGGAAAAAGGTTTGTTCTCTTTTTATATATAGTTTTTAATGACAGGAATCTTTCATAATTTTCATTTTCGAAATTGACTGAAATTGTGTATACCGAATAAAAAAAAAAAAATGTATCACTAACTCTTTTATAATGGACAGGAAAATAGGAAAAATATCATAAGTAATTAATTCATGAAAGTGGATGAAGAGAGATGGGTATTTGTTTTACAAATACCCAATTGGGTCCGTTGGATTGTAATGAATTCTTTTTTTATTGTTCCTACTACTACTACGAAAATTTCTATACAAAACAAAAATGGAATGTATTAGGGCTATACGGACTCGAACCGTAGACTTTCTCGGTAAAACAGATAAAACTTATTTTTATCGAAATGATTTGAACTGTTTCAAAGACCCAACATGCATTTTTTTGCATTGGGCTCTTTCATCAACTGATGTAAAGATCAGTTAGTCCACCATATTTTTTCTTTACAGGAAGATAAAAAGATAATGAGATGGTTCCCTGTGCTCTGATTCATTATTTGTATCCTGATATGGGAGCAATACCAAAGTGTTTCAAAGAAGGGTGACCTTTATTTAGGTCTGCCTTCGGCCTAGATTAACCTAAGTGAAATGGAATCTCTATCGCTCCGCTGCAAGAGTAAAATATGAAACTTTATACACCTCGAAGCTCATAAGACGAAAAGAGGTTCTTTTGAGATCCTTAGACTCATTACGCCTGGCATTGAATGAACCGAGCATTTACCTTACAATGGCAGGTTCTATTTGATTTGGCACCGGAATTCGCACTTGAATCGGATCAAACCAAATATTTGTCAGGCTATTTTTCTCTTGTTCTCTCGAATCTACGGAGTAAGACATCAACTTCTAAAAAAAAATAAATTATGGTCATTGCATACTTGGCTCCCTTGAAAAGCATTGGCGCACGTGTAAACGAGGTGCTCTACCTAACTGAGCTATAGCCCTTGTCATAACTATTTTAACATAGAGACAATTTCTTGTCAAGAAGGGTATCCCATAATCCCACATGATAACTCTCTGATCCGTTTACGTTTTACTGGTAAAAGATTTATATTGCTTAGAAAGCGGATTTTACCTATAATCCATCGAAGTGATGGAGACCCTTTTTGTGGTGATAAACGACCTACTTAACCCAGTGGTTAGAGTATTGCTTTCATACGGCGGGAGTCATTGGTTCAAATCCAATAGTAGGTAGAACTTATTAGATACCATGGAATCCGGTATCTAATAAGTTTTTCTACCCATCCTTTTTTTTTCGTTCTCTAATCAGATTAGACTTCATTATGTTCATTTTGTGGAATAAAAATGTAGTGTGTAGGGTATAATAAAGAACTCTTTTCTTTTGATTACTACTAATAGGAAATTACATTGACAGCCTCTACTCGCGTCCTAGCTCGTCTTAGAGCTAGATTTGACTCAATTGCTTGTCTCTTACCCTCAGCTCTACTCAAATTAGCTTCAGCTATTTCAAGAGTTTGTTTAGCTTCTTGTGGATCAATGTCAGTACTAATTTCCGCATCATTTCCTAAAATGGTGATCTCATTATTACTTATTCTAGCGAAACCGCCCATAAGAGCCACCGTTAGCCATTGGCCGTTTCGCCGTATTCTCAAAAGACCTATATCTACAGCCGTGGCAATGGGGGCATGGTTTGGTAATACGCCAATTTGTCCACTATTAGTAGATAAAATAATTTCTTTCACTTCGGAATCCCAAATCATTCGATTAGGAGTCAGTACACAAAGATTTAAGGTCATTTCTTTAATTTGCTCTCCTCTTCTAAGTTCATAGCTTTCGCGGTAGCTTCATCGATGTTACCTACCAAATAAAAGGCTTGCTCGGGAAGACCGTCTAATTCTCCGGAAAGGATGAATTGAAACCCCCGAATTGTTTCTGCGAGATCAACATATTTCCCTGGAGAACCGGTAAATACTTCTGCAACAAAGAAGGGTTGTGATAAGAAACGCTCAATCTTTCGTGCTCTTGCTACGGTTAAACGATCTTCTTCGGATAATTCGTCCAACCCAAGGATAGCTATAATGTCCTGAAGTTCTTTGTAACGTTGTGAAGTTTGCTTAACCATTTGCGCAGTTCCATAATGTTCCTCGCCAACGATCCGAGGTTGTAACATAGTTGACGTTGAATCCAAAGGATCTACTGCTGGATAAATACCTTTGGCAGCTAATCCTCTTGATAATACGGTAGTAGCATCTAAATGTGCAAATGTTGTGGCAGGAGCAGGGTCGGTCAAATCATCCGCAGGTACATAAACTGCTTGGATCGATGTTATAGATCCTTCTTTGGTAGAAGTAATTCTTTCTTGCAAAGAACCCATTTCCGTACTAAGGGTAGGTTGGTAACCCACTGCAGAAGGCATTCTACCTAATAAGGCAGATACTTCGGACCCTGCTTGAACGAAACGAAATATATTGTCGATGAATAGAAGTACGTCTTGCTCATTAACATCCCGGAAATATTCCGCCATGGTTAGGGCAGTCAAGCCAACTCTCATACGAGCCCCTGGCGGTTCATTCATTTGACCATAGACTAGAGCGACTTTGGATTCTGCAATATTTTTTTCATTAATCACCCCGGATTCTTTCATTTCCATGTAGAGATCATTTCCTTCACGAGTACGTTCACCTACTCCACCAAATACGGATACGCCTCCATGAGCTTTGGCAATGTTGTTGATCAATTCCATGATGAGTACTGTTTTACCCACTCCAGCTCCCCCAAATAGTCCAATTTTTCCTCCCCGGCGATAGGGGGCTAAAAGATCCACCACTTTAATCCCTGTTTCAAAGATTGATAATGTTGTATCTAACTGTATGAAGGCAGGTGCAGATCTATGAATGGGAGATGTTGTGCGAATATCGACAGGACCTAAATTATCAACAGGCTCTCCAAGAACATTGAAAATTCGTCCGAGAGTAGCTCCGCCGACTGGAACACTTAGAGGAGCTCCTGTGTCAATCACTTTCATTCCTCTCATCAGACCGTCTGTAGCACTCATAGCTACAGCTCTAACTCGATTATTTCCTAATAATTGTTGTACCTCACAAGTTACATTAATTTGCTGGCCGACAGTATCTCGACTCTTAATTATTAAAGCATTATAAATATTAGGCATCTTGCCCGGTGGAAAAATGACATCCAGTACTGGGCCAATAATTTGAGCGATACGCCCTAGGTTTTGTTCTTCAAGTGTAGAAACCACAGGATCAGAAGTAGTGGGATTGCTTCTTATAATCATAAATCATAATAAATATGTCTAAATTCTTTTTTGAAAAGTACTGAATCGAAAATCAATATCCGAATCCGATAGCAAATTGATCGGTTAATTCCATAAGAAAGAAATGGGAATAAGCATTCGATTGAGTTAATACCACCCAATCCAATTAAATCCTTTACTCAGTGAATAAGTCAATTTTCAATTCTTTCTCTTGTCTTTTTTTTATTTGTATTGTGCACCTATTCTTCTTTGATATACCACATATGTCCCCTTTCTAGATGAATTATGCCTTTTTTCACATCTAGGATTTACATATACAACATATATTACTGTCAAGAGGGGGGTTCCTCTATTATTTCCTTTTCTTTATTAAAATATTTTATTTACTAGATTCTATTTCTAATATATTCGATTATTATATATTTTCTATTTATCTATCTTAATTCAATTCTATTTCATTTATGAAAATTAGGAATTATTTTCATTTTATTTTTTTTTTGATCTTTTTATATTCTATATCATATTCATTATTATTCATATAGAAAGAGAGAAATTTTCAAAACGAAGATTGGGTTGCGCCATATATATCAAAGAGTATAAAATAATGATGTATTTGGTGAATCAAATACATGGTCCAATAACGAAACCTTTTCCAATTTTTCTTATTCATTAGTTTAGAATATTAGTTTAGTTAACTATTTCTTGAATTGGAAAGGTTTTTGTCAAAGGTTTCATTCACGCCTAATTCATATCGAGTAGACCTTGTCGTTGTGAGAATTCTTAATTCATGAGTTGTAGGGAGGGACTTATGTCACCACAAACAGAGACTAAAGCAAGCGTTGGATTTAAAGCTGGTGTTAAAGATTACAAATTGACTTATTATACTCCTGACTACGAAACCAAAGATACTGATATCTTGGCAGCATTCCGAGTAACTCCTCAACCGGGAGTTCCGCCTGAAGAAGCAGGCGCTGCGGTAGCAGCCGAATCTTCTACTGGTACATGGACAACTGTGTGGACTGATGGACTTACCAGTCTCGATCGTTACAAAGGACGATGCTACCACATCGAGGCTGTTGTTGGGGAGGAAAATCAATATATTGCTTATGTAGCTTATCCTTTAGACCTTTTTGAAGAAGGTTCTGTTACTAACATGTTTACTTCCATTGTGGGTAATGTTTTTGGTTTCAAAGCTCTGCGAGCTCTACGTCTGGAAGATCTGCGAATTCCCCCTGCTTATTCCAAAACTTTCCAAGGTCCGCCTCATGGCATCCAAGTTGAAAGAGATAAATTGAACAAGTACGGTCGTCCCCTATTGGGATGTACTATTAAACCAAAATTGGGATTATCTGCAAAAAACTACGGTAGAGCGGTTTATGAATGTCTACGGGGTGGACTTGATTTTACTAAGGATGATGAAAACGTGAACTCACAACCATTTATGCGTTGGAGAGATCGTTTCTTATTTTGTGCCGAATCAATTTATAAAGCGCAAGCTGAAACGGGTGAAATCAAAGGGCATTACTTGAATGCAACTGCGGGTACATGTGAAGAAATGATGAAAAGAGCGGTATTTGCCAGAGAATTGGGAGTTCCTATCGTAATGCATGACTACTTAACCGGGGGCTTCACCGCAAATACTAGCTTGGCTCATTATTGCCGCGACAACGGTCTACTTCTTCACATCCATCGCGCAATGCATGCAGTTATTGATAGACAGAAAAATCATGGTATGCATTTTCGTGTACTAGCTAAAGCATTACGTATGTCTGGTGGAGATCATATTCACGCTGGTACAGTAGTAGGTAAACTGGAGGGGGAACGTGAGATGACTTTGGGTTTTGTTGATTTATTACGTGATGATTTTATTGAAAAAGATCGAAGTCGCGGTATTTTTTTCACTCAAGACTGGGTCTCTATGCCAGGTGTTCTGCCCGTGGCTTCAGGGGGTATTCATGTTTGGCATATGCCTGCCCTAACCGAAATCTTTGGGGATGATTCCGTACTACAGTTCGGTGGAGGAACTTTAGGGCACCCTTGGGGAAATGCACCCGGTGCAGTAGCTAATCGGGTGGCTTTAGAAGCATGTGTACAAGCTCGTAATGAGGGACGTGATCTTGCTCGTGAAGGTAATGATATTATTCGTGAAGCTAGCAAATGGAGCCCTGAGCTAGCCGCTGCTTGTGAAATATGGAAAGAAATCAAATTTGATTTCGACCCAGTGGATAAGCTAGATAAATAGACAAAAAGCGCGTATAATTAAGCAATTGCCGTTTGTTCTCCTAATTAATTGCAATGAAACTTGGCCCAATCTTTTTTTTTTAGGAAAAGATTGGGTCGAATAAAGAATGAACATCTTATACTAATCTTATACTAATCCTATACTATGAGGGTCTTTGTGTATTTACATATATCTTTTATATGTACAAGTATATGCAAAATCTAAAGATAAGATCGAAGACTTAACAACTTATCTATTTATCTATTCGATTCTTTATTGTTGGAACCATAAGGTTAATTATGGATGCTTGGGATTGGATTGGTGGATAATTTAAGATTATTTAGTTTCAGGCCATAGATCATAGATAAAGCCAAGGGAAGGATCCTTTCTACCCCCCCCCCCCCCCCATCCTGTATATTGTCTTTTTCGTTCTATAAACTCATTTTCTTATTTGACTATATGACACGAGATTCTACGAGAATCCATTTTTCATTTATGGGAAGAAACAACTATGTATCTTTTTTATGAGAATTCCTAGTTTTACATGAGAGAAACCTGTCTTTAGATTTTTTTTGAGGAAAAGATTATATCATAATAACAATCAGAATCCATATTGAAATGATTCATTGTATTCCCAAAAATGATTGGATCATATGCTTCATTTGAATTATGATGAGAAATAAAAAAAAAATAGTAAAATTATTTTTTCTTCATCAAATGACTATTCATCTATTAGTATTAGGTTTTTATAAAATAGGGGGCAGAAAGACTCTATGGAAAAATGTTGGTTCCATTTGATGTTGTCTAACAAGAAGTTAGAACATAGGTATGTACTAAGTAAATCAAAGGATAGTATTGATGCTGATGCTCTTGGACATACCAGTGGAAGTGAAGAACCTATTCTAAATGATGCGGAGAAAAAGATTCCTAGTTGGGGCAGTTATAGTTTAAGTAATATTTACTATCTAAATTATTTCTTTGATAGCAGGAATATTTGGAGTTTGATCTCTGATTATACTTTTTTAGTTAGAAATAGTAATGGTGACAGTTATTCTGTATATTTTGATATTGAAAATCAGATTTTTGATATGGATAATGCTAGTTCTTTTTTGAGTGAACTAGATATTTTTTTTTTTAGTTTTTTAAAAAATAATAAGAGTGGCAATTTCTACTACTATTATTCTATGGATGATACTCAATCTAATCGGAATAATCCCATTTATAGTTTCATTGAAACTTATCTTCGTTTTGAAATTGAAATCTGTCTTAATAGTGACATTTACAGCGGTATCGAAAATTACATTACTAATTTCATTTGTGTGGAAAGTATAAGTAGCATTGAAGGTGAAAATTTGAGTATCAAAACCAGTAGCAGTTCTTTCAATAGAAGGGTAATATCTAATAATTTTGATATAAATACAAAGTTATGGGTTCAATGCGAGAATTGTTATGAAACAAATTATAAAAAATTTTTTAGGTCAAAAATGAATATTTGTGAACACTGTGGATATCATTTGAACATGAGTAGTTCAGATAGAATCGAACTTTTTATTGATCCCGGCACTTGGGAGCCTATGGATGAAGATATGGTCTCTATGGACCCCATTGAAATTCATTCAGAGGAGGAACCTTATAGAGATCGCATCTATTTTTATCAAAGAAAAACAGGTTTAACTGACGCTGTTCAAACGGGCGTAGGTCGACTAAATAATATTCCCATAGCAATTGGAATTATGGATTTTCAGTTTATGGGAGGTAGTATGGGATCCGTAGTAGGTGAGAAAATCACCCGTTTGATCGAGTATGCTACTAATCGATTTCTGCCTGTCATTATTGTGTGTGCTTCTGGAGGAGCACGCATGCAAGAAGGAAGTTTGAGCTTGATGCAAATGGCTAAAATATCTTCTGCTTCATACGATTATCAATCAAATAAAAAGTTATTCTATGTATCAATCCTTACATCTCCTACAACTGGCGGAGTTACAGCAAGTTTTGGTATGTTGGGAGATATCATTATTGCTGAACCTAATGCCCACATTGCGTTTGCGGGGAAAAGAGTAATTGAACAAACATTGAAAAAGACAATACCCGACGGTTCACAAGCGGCTGAGTATTCATTCCATAAGGGCTTATTCGACCCAATCGTACCACGTAATCCTTTAAAAGGTGTTCTGAATGAGTTATTTCAGCTACATGGTTTCCTTCCCTTGAATCAAGGTTAAAAAAAAAAAAAATATTTTTAAAAAGGAAGCTAGGTTCAGTTATTTTTATTTGTAGCGAATAAGCATTTAGTTCATTGTAATCAAAAAAACAAAACGAAGAAGATGGTGTTTTATTTGGGAACATCAATTATAAGTGTAGTAAGAGTCAGAAGTTTTGGATAATTACTCCGGATCCATTTTTTATTCTACCTCTCTTCCTGATTAGGAATAAGCATCTCTCTCTTTACAAGTATTGACAAGAGAAAAAAAAAGTTTCTTTCTCCTTCCGAAAAATATGGGAAAGAAAAAAAAAAAAATTTTAAGAAAAATAAATAAGAAATCCCAAATCAAATATAAATTTAAGAATATAGAATCAAACTATTGACCGAGAACTCCCCCCTTTTTTACTAGGAATCCCTGTTTGTTGGATAAGATTGGTTAAAGTCGCGAACTCATAATAAATTCTTTCTATCTTTTCTTTCAAAACACCTTTTTTGAAAGAAAAGATAGAAAGAAGATAAGGATAGGAGAAGAAGAATACAATTTCTACATTCCTTATTCCTTGCACTTAATTTCTTATTAAGTACTTCATATTTTATCTAATAGATAGACTTATTATAAGATATCTTTATAATTATAATAGGTACAAATATGAAATCGAGGTACCCATTCTATGATAAATTTGAACTTTCCCTCTATTTTTGTTCCTTTAGTGGGCCTAGTCTTTCCGGCAATTGCAATGGCTTCTTTATCTCTTTATGTCCAAAGAAATAAGATTGTCTAAATGCGATGGGACAAAATCTCGTCACAACACTGGATCATCCATCATACAGATACTTTTTTTAATGTAATATGACGGGATATAAAATTTGTGGCCTTTCCGAAAACAAACAGAAGAGTTGTTATGTATGCGGATGCATAATATACGCATTAATGCATATATATGCGGTTATAGCTTAATAAATGAACTAATGAAATTCAAATGATCAGCAAATCTTTTTTGAAAATAATTGAAATATAAACTCAATGTATCTAACCAATTATTCCTAATGGTTCACCGCTAGTTGATGAAAGTTACTTTGGGATCAAGCAAGAAAAGTGAAGTCAAATCCATTTGGGTTATTCTCTCAATTCCAATCGAATGCAACTGGATCTAGTATAGTATGAACTGGCGATCAGAACATATATGGATAGAACTTATACCGGGGTCTCAAAAAACAAGTAATTTTTGCTGGGCCTTTATCCTTTTTTTAGGTTCACTGGGATTCTTAGTGGTTGGAATTTCCAGTTATCTTGGTAGAAATCTTCTATCCATATTTTCGTCTCAGCAAATTATTTTTTTCCCACAAGGGATCGTGATGTCTTTCTATGGGATCGCGGGTCTATTCATTAGTTCTTATTTGTGGTGCACAATTTCATGGAATGTAGGTAGTGGTTATGACCGATTCGATAGAAAAGAAGGGATAATGTGCCTTTTTCGTTGGGGATTTCCTGGAATAAATCGTCGCATCTTTCTTCGTTTCTTTCTGAAAGATATCCAATCAATCAGAATGGAGGCGAGAGAGGGTCTTTTTCCTCGTCGTGTCCTTTATATGGAAATCAGGGGACAGGGAGCCATTCCCTTGACTTGTACTGATGAGAATTTGACTACACGAGAAATTGAACAAAAAGCTGCCGAATTGGCCTATTTCTTGCGCGTACCGATTGAAGTATTTTGAAATGAGCTGAGAATAAATCTCAGCATGAGAGAAGGAACTTACTAATTCTCAGTTTCAAACAACTGAAGCTTATTAAAAATGTTTATTCCAGCAAAAGATGCTATATTCTATTTACTCGTTCCATTGAGGCAGCAGTCCATGTATATTATACATCTCAAAGCAGAAGGACGCATATGGAACAATTTTAATAAAATAGAATCTCACTAATAAAATATCTTAAAAGGATCCCGGTAGGGTTCGTCTTGAAGTCCAAATAATAAATGGGTTTTTTGAGTCTTCATCGAAAGGAAGAAATGAAGATGAAATAGGTTCCAATTTGCCTAATTGAGATCTCTGGAATCTGTAAAGAATATTTACTTCTTTTTTTCATTCAAAAAAGGGCCCTTCTTCTATTCTTCTATGTTCTATTCTCTATCCAAAGACTTCATTATTATACAAAAACAAAAATAGGAAAAGATCCATAGGTTCGATACTTTGTTCTTGTTAGAGTTATAGGCTTTTGTTATATAACTGGTGCTTCATAGAAATCTCAGATAGAATCGACCAATGAAACAGGTTCATTAACAATTCACATCACAGATAAAGAATGAAAAAAAAGAAAGCATTGGCTTCCCTCCCATATCTTGTGTCTATACTCTTTTTGCCCTGGTGGGTTTCTCTATCATTTAATAAATGTCTAGAAACTTGGGTTCTTAGTTGGTGGAATACCAGGCAATCCAAAATCCTTTTGAATGATATTCAAGGGAAAAATGTTCTAGAAAAATTTATGGAATTAGAAGAACTATTTCTTTTGGACGAGATGATAAAGGAGTACTCGGAAACACATATGCAAAGACTTCGTATAGGAGAAACAATACAATTGGTCAAAAGACACAATGAATCTCATTTCCATATCATTTCGCATTTCTCGACAAATCTAATCTGTTTCGCTATTCTAAGTGGTTATTTTGTTCTGGGTAATGAAGAACTTTTCATTCTGAATTCTTGGATTAAGGAATTTATCTCTAACTTAAGTGACACAATCAAAGCTTTTTCGATTCTTTTAGTTACTGATTTATGGATCGGATTTCACTCGACCCATGGTTGGGAACTAATGATTGGTTTGATCTACAACGATTTCGGGTTGGCTGAGAATGATCAGATTATATCTGGTCTTGTTTCCACTTTTCCAGTGATTCTAGATACAATTGTGAAATATTGGATCTTCCATTTTTTAAATCGCGTATCTCCTTCGCTTGTAGTAATTTATCATTCAATGAATGAATGAAGAATTTATTAGATTTCTTTATATCAATATCAATCAAATCAGAATTTTTATTCGTGTATTTATTCGTGTATAAAGTATAAATAAATCATTTGAAATCTTACTTATTCTTTAGACTTCTACTTTTTCAATTAAAGGTATTCATACTATATTCCACCAGTACAATTCTTTCAGTACAATCAAGAAAATGGCAAACTTGTTGATAGGTAATTCTACTATACTACCTATCGAATTTATTGTAGAAATTCCGGGATCAATGATTGGACCATGCAAAATAGAAAGACTTTTTCTTGGGTAAAAGAACAGATGACTCGATCCGTTTATGTATCGATCATGATATATGTAATAACTCGAGCATCTATTTCAAATGCATATCCCATTTTTGCGCAGCAGGGTTATGAAAATCCACGAGAAGCAACTGGGCGAATTGTATGTGCCAATTGCCATTTAGCTAATAAGCCCGTGGATATTGAAGTTCCGCAAGCTGTACTTCCAGATACTGTATTTGAGGCAGTTGTTCGAATTCCTTATGATATGCAACTGAAACAAGTTCTTGCTAATGGTAAAAAGGGAGCTTTGAATGTAGGAGCTGTTCTTATTTTACCCGAGGGCTTCGAATTAGCCCCCCCCGATCGTATTTCTCCCGAAATGAAAGAAAAGATGGGCAATCTTTCTTTTCAGTGTTATCGTCCTAATAAAAGAAATATTATTGTGATAGGTCCTGTTCCCGGTCAGAAATATAGTGAAATCGTTTTTCCTATTCTTTCCCCCGACCCTGCTACGAAAAAAGACATTCACTTCTTAAAATATCCCATATATGTCGGTGGGAACAGAGGAAGGGGTCAGATTTATCCTGATGGTAGCAAGAGTAATAATACAGTTTATAATGCTACATCAGCTGGTATAGTAAGCAGAATAGTACGTAAAGAAAAGGGGGGATATGAAATATCCATAGTTGATACATCAGATGGACGTCAAGTGGTTGATACTATACCTCCAGGACCAGAACTTCTTGTTTCAGAAGGTGAATCCATCAAGCTTGATCAACCATTAACAAGTAATCCAAATATAGGAGGGTTTGGTCAGGGAGACGCAGAAATAGTGCTTCAAGATCCATTACGAGTCCAAGGCCTTCTGTTCTTCTTGGCATCTGTGATTTTGGCACAAATCTTTTTGGTTCTGAAAAAGAAACAGTTTGAAAAGGTTCAGTTGTACGAAATGAATTTCTAGATATAGAGATTCCTTAAAATTTAGTAAAAGTGCAAAAGTCTTATCGATCTATAGAATAATGTATGGTTCTATAAGCCTTTTCTTTGTTTGTTTTTTTTTATACTCTTTTTTCTTTTGCGGGATGTCTGAAACTCATTACTTGTATACAATTTAGAATAATAGAAAAGAAGTATATACATACTAAACGAATAGAATACAAGGCAAGGGCGGGAAAAATGAAAAGAGAAAAAGTATAAAGTATTCCAAGACGACACAAGAAAAGTCTCTTTCTTGTGTCGTCTTGTATTGGAAGAATCATGATTTTTCTCCTGGTCGCCAAAGATTCTTATTCTTTTTTTTTTCTTTTCTATTTCTATATAGAATATAATATATAGTTTATTAGTTTAGTATAAAGAGAAAAGTATTTGTAGGATGTTTCATACGGATAAATATTGGATTATTCATAAAATAGATAGATTCCTCCTTTCTTGTTACTTCATATTCATAATATTGACATAATAGTACTATAGTATGTAGGAACGACAGAAACTATGAATCAGTCAATAGATTAAATTATGAAAAAACAGCATAAGAAAAAAGGGAATAGAGTGGTTTGAAACATAAGAGTAAAAAATTTGTTTTGTCATTTCTACGAATATAATATTTATATTATGTTGACTGAGGTTCCATATGTTTTTTAATAGATTAAAGTATCGCTCTAAGAGTAAGAACTCTGCGAGGTAAGGCCCCGCAGAGTTCTTACTCTTTCATGTCTACAATAGAATCTGGTTCATATGATTATTACAGTATTACAGAGATGAACCCAACCCGGAATAGGAGCCGTAAAAGAAAATGCCTATTAAACCGATCACAGGAATACCAGTTACAGTACCTATAAGCCAAAGAGGAATCCTTCCAGTAGTATCGGTCATTTCCCCCCTTATTTTTCATCAAGTGGTCATGCTAGAGACAAAAACAGTCATGGATAATTATGAGGATAGTATCCTTCCAAATGGGATAAGAGGATTCCTACTCTTTTGATTTCTTAATTGAAAAAATAATTGGAAAATAAAACAGCAAGTACAAAAATAAGTAATAAACCCCAGTATAGACTGGTACGATTCAATTCAACACTTTGTTCATTCGGGTTTGATTGTGTCATAGCTCTATAATTTTAATTAGGTTTATCGTTGGATGAACTGCATTGCTGATATTGACCCTAAAAAAGAAACAGTAGGTACAGCCAGTCCGTGAACAGCCAACCATCGCACTGTAAAAATTGGATAGGTTCGATCTATGGTCATTGGGAACCTCCTAAAAGGATTTACTAAATTCATCGAGTTGTTCCAAAGAATCAAAACGGCCAGTTATTAATGGAATCCCTTGTCGGCTCTCTGTGAAATACTCATTTGGCCGAGGACTTCCAAAAACATCGTAAGCTAAACCTGTACTGACGAATAACCAACCCGCAATGAATAGGGAAGGTATAGTAATGCTATGAATGACCCAGTATCGAATACTAGTAATAATATCAGCAAAAGAACGTTCTCCCGTGCTTCCAGACATGCTGAGCTCCAAAAATTCTTGTACGTTCAAAAAAGGGCGGACCGATTCCGTGAAAGATGGAATCAGTAAATCTAAAACTACTGATACTGAATCTTTGTGAGATCGTCAATTTTGTACCAAAGGTGTATTTAGAGTAGACCGAATCAGTATAGCTATCCTTCCTCTAGCGCAGCAACGCAGTCTCGATCAGTACCGAAAGTAAATGCTATATCTTCTTTGTCTATGTAGAAATGTATGTTTCCTTATAATATAAGATGAAGTAAGGTTTACATTAGTGGCTTCGCCATAGTAAGAGAAAGTAAATATCTTTAATGTATGGGCTCTAATAATTCATGAAAGATATAATGATTGAAATATCTCATTCTATTCATACAATTCCATTCTATTTTATGTGAAATATAGAAATCCCTTTGGTAGTTCGTCTTTTCTTTTTTGAGTGTCCGTCTATAATGACTGATGAATCAAGAATTTTCAATTGGAATGAAACGAATTCTTTCAATTAGTTTTTCTTACCGTCATATCTGGATTGAGACTTAGGTAAATGTTTTATTCATATATGTAGTAAAAGAACATATCTAATTTAGCTCTTTCATGCCTATTCTAACTAGTTATTTCGGTTTTTTACTGGCTGCTTCAACTATAACCCCAGCTCTATTTATAGGTTTGAACAAGATACAACTTATTTGAAAAGAATTAAATTCAATAAACAATTTTTAAAAATTACAATCAAAGCCTCTCTGAATATTTCATTTTAGGTATTTTATGGTTACTTCCCGCCTCAATTGTAAATTCCTATTCATTGAGATTCACGGATAATTCAGATTAATATTTAGGGATAGATCTTACCTCTCTTTTTATTCCCTAAAACAAATTGAAATGATTGAAGTTTTTCTATTTGGAATCGTCTTAGGTCTAATCCCTATTACTTTAATAGGATTATTTGTAACTGCATATTTACAATACAGGCGCGGTGATCAGTTGGACCTTTGATTGAGTAACATTTCTTTTTTTTATTGACCTCCTACAAGGAGGAGGTCAAATTCAAATTGCAATTATACTTTGTTTTCTTAAGCTATTTCCTGGTAATTCAACATAACATAAACGGAATGGAATCACGCTCTGTAGGATTTGAACCTACGACATCGGGTTTTGGAGACCCGCGTTCTACCGAACTGAACTAAGAGCGCTTTCTTATATCCTATAACAATCCTATAACAATCCTATAACAGTAGATACGATTGTAAATAAAAAGATTTAAAAGGGTATTGCGTAAATAGAGTCTGTATAAATTAAAAGATTATGTCCAATTTTATTCCCAATGAATCCCTCGTAAATGTTCATAGGAGAAAAAATAGGTAGGGATGACAGGATTTGAACCCGTGACATTTTGTACCCAAAACAAACGCGCTACCAAGCTGCGCTACATCCCTTTTCAAAATTGTTGTACAGTGTCATTGTACAAAATTTGTGTCCTGTTTTCCACATCATTCTTTTTTCCTCTAACTATTAACTATATAGTTAATTAATTATATAAAATGTTCTTGTCATTTTTTTTTGTCGGCAAAATTTCATCTGCTGGATCTTTGTACATATGCATTTTAGTTAGTAATTCCTAATTCTAATTCAATTTATTGCAAAAACAAATGACCTTGAACTACAAGATTGAGTTATCTATGATCTATGTATTAGAATTAAGAATATCGAACTAGACTATATATGTATTACAATATACAATAAAAATAAAGAATTACAAGAAAAAGTAAATATAAAATAAAAGAAGAAGGAGGATTTTCAATGCGAGATATAAAAACATATCTCTCCACGGCACCTGTGCTAACCACTTTATGGTTTGGGTCTTTAGCGGGTCTATTGATAGAAATTAATCGTTTATTTCCAGATGCCTTGTCATTCCCCTTTTTTTCATTTTTATTGAATTCTTTTATTTATATGTGAAGAAATGAAGAATATTTTAGATCAATTCTACGTAACATGGCTCGAATTTCGCTCTCTTTTTCTTTTTGATTTAGGATAGGAAAGAAGAAATAAAAAGTATATCGAATTTCAGTCAAGATAAAGTGAATCTACGATATAATTTTGGGAAAAATAAATGGAAAAGTGGATCCAGTCTAGGGGTGGTTCGATAAAATTCTAATATAGAAAGAAGAAAATACTGAGATTAGATATGAAGAATTTATAGTTAGAAAAAATTGTATTACTTAATTATTACTAGATTCTGAATATTCTTCTCTTAATGAACATGACTATCTTTCTTTATAGTTCTAGTAATTCCTAATAATTAGATTTTAGATTATAGTGCTTCGAAGTCATTCAAATTATTAGAATTTGAAAAAAAAAAAAAGAATCTTTACAAATTACATTTCTAGTTAGTAACTTTTATTAATATATAATATAGATTTTTTTTGTTTTCTTCTTATTAATTATTTTATATTTGGTTCGGATCAAAAAAAAAAATGAGGAAAGTTCTAAAATGAAGTCGATCCAAAATGAAAAGGAGGTTCATGGCCAAGGGTAAAGATATCAGAATTATAGTGATTTTGGAATGTACCTGTTGTGTTAGAAAGGGTGTCAATAAAGAATCGACGGGCATTTCTAGATATATTACTCAAAAGAATCGACACAATACACCCAATCGATTAGAATTGAGAAAATTTTGTCGCTATTGTCAAAAGTATACAATTCACGGGGAAATAAAGAAATAGATGGAACAGAATGCGTGCGTGATTTTTTAAAGGAGCGGGACTTAACATAACATATATATAATACAAACCAAATCCTCTTTTGGTCGGATCTTCAATGAAGAAAAAAAAAGAGAATTGTATTTTCTATATTATTTTATATATAAGGAATAAACAAACAAGGGATAAGCAAACCATGGATAAATCCAAACAACTTTTTCGTAAATCCAAACGATCTTTTCGTAGGCGTTTACCCCCAATTGGACCGGGGGATCGAATCGATTATAGAAACATGAGTTTAATTAGTCGATTTATTAGTGAACAAGGTAAAATCTTATCTAGACGGGTGAATAGGTTGACCTTGAAACAACAACGATTAATTACTATTGCTATAAAACAAGCTCGTATTTTATCTTCGTTACCTTTTCGTAATAATGAGAAACAATTGGATAGAGCTGAGTCGATCCCTAGAACTACTAGTCCTAGAACCAAAAATAAATAGATAGACTCTTCAAAACTCCAATCGGAACTCAAGCTCAGATTAATGTTTTGCTCGAAAAAACCTAGAATCAAAAATAAAAATTGGATTCTTGTGTTATAAAAAAGGAAAAATGGGGAAGCAATCTTTTTTTCTTGAAAGATGTTCGTTTATTCCTACTACTCAAATCTTCATTTCTTTTTCTTCTATCTTCCCGGAGTCCGTTCTCCGGGAAATTCTGCTTCAATAATTCTTGTTTCTTATATAGTAGATTCTATTAAAATTCTTTTCTTCCTTTATTTGATTTTTATTTTTGATTGATTATTTTATTGAAAATCATATCAAAACAATTCTTATTTGATAGGGCTATTTGCGCAAGTATTTTACGATTCAGAAGCAATTGTCTCTTGTACAGATTGTGTATGAGTTTGCTATAACTATAGAATACTATTTCCTCGCGAGTTGCTGCATTTATACGAGTGATCCACAAACGACGAAAATCTCTCTTTTTCCTGCTCCTATCTCGATGAGAGGAAACCAAAGCTCTCATTCTTTGTTGAGTAATCGTTCGAGTAAGTCTTGAATGAGCCCCTATAAAGGTTGATGCAAATAAACGAATTTTTTTTCGACGTCTCCGAGCTGTATATCCTCGTTTAACTCTGGTCATTGAATCAAATGAAACTCTCTTGAATAACTAATTGATTTCTCTTCTTTCAGTCACCCTTTTCCTCCGGTCGATTAATAACAAAACGGGTTATTCCGATATATAAACTATAAATTCCAATGGCTTTTGCTACTATGACCTTCCCGACCACGATTTTATTCTTCCAGGTATCTCGAAAATGCTACTAAATAAAAAGAAAAGAATAGTGGGTTCCCTCGTTTCTATGGCAACTTCTGAAACGGTGAGGTCCTCTCTATACACCGGAGCCTCTTATTTCATTTCATCAAATTTTATTGTGAACTTGTATAGTTCACACTCTTTGGCTCTACCCATATATTTTTCAATTAGAATTCTTTTTTAAATTCTAATTAGAAAGTAATAAATAGTCCTTTTCACAAAAAGCTATCCATACAGTGACGGCATTTAATTCTGAAAGTTAGCTGGGTAGCTAACCCTGTTAGTCCGTTTTTTCAAGAATAGGAGCATAACCTTTTTGCTTCTTATAAATTTATTTTCTCCGCTTAATGGATAACTTTTTGCTACCAATGGAAAATTTCTTCTCATCTCAAACGGAGTGATTGGATTTACACCAATAGAAACCATAAATTCCATAACATAAACATAATAGGTCGACGATAGATCTTCATTTTTAGATATTATAAAATAGTCAATTAAATGTCCGTCTTCCACTCTATCTATCCTATTCATTGATAGTGGTCGTAAATAATTCTTTTTTTTTCATTTCTTCAAACTCATGATCTGAACTGAACGAGTCGCACATACACCCTAGTACATGTTCCTCGACGCTGAGGACATCCTCGAAGAGCGGGAGATTTCGTGACATTTTTTATTGGCTGTCTTGCGTTTCTAATAAGTTGTTTAATGGTTGGCATGTTGTGTCTATAGAATCTCATTCTAGATAGAATAGAACGGGTTGGCTTAGATCGATCTTAACCTGATGGTTGATGATTATGAATGATTTCTATTCAATATCAAATCACGGAAAATTCAAATTTGTAAATGGAATTCTATATTTATACGAAATCCCCAGCATTTTCATTTTCGACCGCTACAAGATCAACGATGCCATGAGCTTGGGCTTCTGTTGCTGACATAAAAACATCCCTTTCCATATCTTCGGATATAACCCATAAAGGGTTGCCCGTTCTTTGTACATAAACTTTTGTGAGGGTTTCGCGAAGCTTCAATAGTTCTTCTGCTTCCAGAATAAATTCCCCTGCCTGTGCCTCATAAAAAGAACTAGCAGGTTGGTGAATCATAACCCTGATGATATTGATATAACATCACGAACGGTTCTTCTATCTCTATCTTGCATGATTGAGTTCAAGTAAGGGGGAAGATAAAAAAAAAATAGAATTAAACAACCGTACGGGCATCTTTTGTACATTGCATACGGCTCTGCAATGGAATTTATTTTTCGATATAATTTCTTATATCGAAAAAAATAAATAGAATCCATCCGATCCAAATCGTTAAATGATCCATTTACCACCCTTCCTTTCGTAGTAGAAAAAAAAAATACTATGATGGTTCTGTTGCTTTATATATTTATCTCATCTGTGGTTTAGCAATCCCAAAGTTTCTTTTTGATACGATCCAACAAGAAGGATCTAATAATTTTTTCCATTTTTTGACTCTTTTTCTCATAACATAAAGATAAGAAAGAGACTTCTGGTGTGGAATAAAAATGGTTTGTGACGCTGAAATTTATTCTTGACACATAAGATCAAATTGGGAATAACCCTTCTTTCATACTACTATCTCGATACAAAAATATCATGTTATAAAAAAACAATAATGTTTGTTCATATCGAACTCGAAGTGCCATGCTATTATTACTTATTCTTTTTCTTTATTTTATTTTTTTTATTTGATTCATATTTGATACAGCGAAGGCATAGTCTTCTTTTTTTTTCTCATCTCAAATAAAAACTCATTGGCGCCAAGCGTGAGGGAATGCTAGACGTTTGGTAATTTCTCCTCCGACCAGAATGAAAGATCCCATTGAAGCGGCTAATCCCATGCATATTGTATGTACATCTGGTGACACAAATTGCATAGTATCATAAATGGATATTCCTGGTATTACCCATCCGCCTGGAGAGTTTATAAACAAATAAAGATCTCTAGTATCATCTTCTATACTGAGATATACCATGAGACCAACAAGTTGATTCGAGATCTCGCTATCAACCTCTTGGCCTAAAAAAAGTAATCTTTCTCGATGAAGTCGGTTGATTAGGGCAAAATTTTATCCCTGAAGAACCGTACATGCACCTTTGGATGCATACGGTTCGAAAGAATTGCGAAAAAAAATCAATGTGTTGATTCCAGTCCTATTTCTTTTTTTTAACAGGAGTTTTGGCCTCCTTCTCTATATTCTATAATGTCAATGTAGAAAATAAAAAAGAATTTTCTGAACTTATTGAACTAACTTCTCATTGATGTATTCTTTCATCGAAATTCAAATAACGATGTAATTTTCTTGTTCCTGAATGGGCCCTTTCAATTCTTTTAGGTTCTTGTTCTACTCCGGGGGAAGATTTGCCCGAATTACATTTGCGCATATAGGGCAAATGATTTCAGTACCACTTCTTTTTTTTTTTTAATTCGTTTCATACCTTTCCCTAAACTATTCAATGTATTCATCATATTACTCCTTTGGAGTAGGCAGTTTGAGATTATCCCTATAGTAAGTATAATAATAGCCTCTGATACAAGCGGTAATCGTGTAATAATATATTCCATATAATATATAATAGATTCTATTATAGTTCTATTTTAGTAAGTGAGATTATATTGAATTACTAATGACTTTCTTCAATTCTTAAGAATTTCATTAGATTTATATATTTTTTTTTTATTCTATATTTCATATTCTTATATTATCTCAATTAAATATTTCTATATTTTAAGAAGATTTTTTATTTTTATAGTTTATATTACTACATTTACACTCCCATTCTATTACTTTACTCTTACCATTTATTCTCTGAACGGAGCCTGGATACTTTATTTTATCAGTTCAAGTAAACCATCAATTATAATAATTGATAATATTGATCCCCAATAGGAATTATTGTGCTTCACGCTCCAAATTATTGATGGTTAAATCAATACAATATGGAATATATATCTATTGGATTGGGTGAAACATAGAATACTCGATCGGGGGAGATAACGGGGAAATACCATATGACCAATATGTCTGACAAGTCGCACTATACGTCAACCCAAACCGCATCCTCCTCTCCAGGACTCCGAAAAGGTACTTTTGGAACACCAATGGGCATTAAAATAAATAAAAAAATGAAGTACTATACTTTACTTTAATATGGAAACGTAACAATGGCTTTATTGTCTTCATCCTTTTTATTTATTTTCTCTTTTAAAATTCTATATATATATAGAATTTTAAAAGAGAAAATAAATAAAAAGGATGAAGACAATAAAGCCATTGTTACGTTTCCATATTAAAGTAAAGTATAGTACTTCATTTTTTTATTTATTTTAATGCCCATTGGTGTTCCAAAAGTACCTTTTCGGAGTCCTGGAGAGGAGGATGCGGTTTGGGTTGACGTATAGTGCGACTTGTCAGACATATTGGTCATATGGTATTTCCCCGTTATCTCCCCCGATCGAGTATTCTATGTTTCACCCAATCCAATAGATATATATTCCATATTGTATTGATTTAACCATCAATAATTTGGAGCGTGAAGCACAATAATTCCTATTGGGGATCAATATTATCAATTATTATAATTGATGGTTTACTTGAACTGATAAAATAAAGTATCCAGGCTCCGTTCAGAGAATAAATGGTAAGAGTAAAGTAATAGAATGGGAGTGTAAATGTAGTAATATAAACTATAAAAATAAAAAATCTTCTTAAAATATAGAAATATTTAATTGAGATAATATAAGAATATGAAATATAGAATAAAAAAAAAATATATAAATCTAATGAAATTCTTAAGAATTGAAGAAAGTCATTAGTAATTCAATATAATCTCACTTACTAAAATAGAACTATAATAGAATCTATTATATATTATATGGAATATATTATTACACGATTACCGCTTGTATCAGAGGCTATTATTATACTTACTATAGGGATAATCTCAAACTGCCTACTCCAAAGGAGTAATATGATGAATACATTGAATAGTTTAGGGAAAGGTATGAAACGAATTAAAAAAAAAAAAGAAGTGGTACTGAAATCATTTGCCCTATATGCGCAAATGTAATTCGGGCAAATCTTCCCCCGGAGTAGAACAAGAACCTAAAAGAATTGAAAGGGCCCATTCAGGAACAAGAAAATTACATCGTTATTTGAATTTCGATGAAAGAATACATCAATGAGAAGTTAGTTCAATAAGTTCAGAAAATTCTTTTTTATTTTCTACATTGACATTATAGAATATAGAGAAGGAGGCCAAAACTCCTGTTAAAAAAAAGAAATAGGACTGGAATCAACACATTGATTTTTTTTCGCAATTCTTTCGAACCGTATGCATCCAAAGGTGCATGTACGGTTCTTCAGGGATAAAATTTTGCCCTAATCAACCGACTTCATCGAGAAAGATTACTTTTTTTAGGCCAAGAGGTTGATAGCGAGATCTCGAATCAACTTGTTGGTCTCATGGTATATCTCAGTATAGAAGATGATACTAGAGATCTTTATTTGTTTATAAACTCTCCAGGCGGATGGGTAATACCAGGAATATCCATTTATGATACTATGCAATTTGTGTCACCAGATGTACATACAATATGCATGGGATTAGCCGCTTCAATGGGATCTTTCATTCTGGTCGGAGGAGAAATTACCAAACGTCTAGCATTCCCTCACGCTTGGCGCCAATGAGTTTTTATTTGAGATGAGAAAAAAAAAGAAGACTATGCCTTCGCTGTATCAAATATGAATCAAATAAAAAAAATAAAATAAAGAAAAAGAATAAGTAATAATAGCATGGCACTTCGAGTTCGATATGAACAAACATTATTGTTTTTTTATAACATGATATTTTTGTATCGAGATAGTAGTATGAAAGAAGGGTTATTCCCAATTTGATCTTATGTGTCAAGAATAAATTTCAGCGTCACAAACCATTTTTATTCCACACCAGAAGTCTCTTTCTTATCTTTATGTTATGAGAAAAAGAGTCAAAAAATGGAAAAAATTATTAGATCCTTCTTGTTGGATCGTATCAAAAAGAAACTTTGGGATTGCTAAACCACAGATGAGATAAATATATAAAGCAACAGAACCATCATAGTATTTTTTTTTTCTACTACGAAAGGAAGGGTGGTAAATGGATCATTTAACGATTTGGATCGGATGGATTCTATTTATTTTTTTCGATATAAGAAATTATATCGAAAAATAAATTCCATTGCAGAGCCGTATGCAATGTACAAAAGATGCCCGTACGGTTGTTTAATTCTATTTTTTTTTTATCTTCCCCCTTACTTGAACTCAATCATGCAAGATAGAGATAGAAGAACCGTTCGTGATGTTATATCAATATCATCAGGGTTATGATTCACCAACCTGCTAGTTCTTTTTATGAGGCACAGGCAGGGGAATTTATTCTGGAAGCAGAAGAACTATTGAAGCTTCGCGAAACCCTCACAAAAGTTTATGTACAAAGAACGGGCAACCCTTTATGGGTTATATCCGAAGATATGGAAAGGGATGTTTTTATGTCAGCAACAGAAGCCCAAGCTCATGGCATCGTTGATCTTGTAGCGGTCGAAAATGAAAATGCTGGGGATTTCGTATAAATATAGAATTCCATTTACAAATTTGAATTTTCCGTGATTTGATATTGAATAGAAATCATTCATAATCATCAACCATCAGGTTAAGATCGATCTAAGCCAACCCGTTCTATTCTATCTAGAATGAGATTCTATAGACACAACATGCCAACCATTAAACAACTTATTAGAAACGCAAGACAGCCAATAAAAAATGTCACGAAATCTCCCGCTCTTCGAGGATGTCCTCAGCGTCGAGGAACATGTACTAGGGTGTATGTGCGACTCGTTCAGTTCAGATCATGAGTTTGAAGAAATGAAAAAA
Source organism: Dactylorhiza incarnata (assembly GCA_033032865.1). Lineage (NCBI taxonomy): Eukaryota > Viridiplantae > Streptophyta > Magnoliopsida > Asparagales > Orchidaceae > Dactylorhiza > Dactylorhiza incarnata. The sequence continues at coordinate 18,684 of JAWHQI010001212.1, read as the reverse complement.
AAAGAATTATTTACGACCACTATCAATGAATAGGATAGATAGAGTGGAAGACGGACATTTAATTGACTATTTTATAATATCTAAAAATGAAGATCTATCGTCGACCTATTATGTTTATGTTATGGAATTTATGGTTTCTATTGGTGTAAATCCAATCACTCCGTTTGAGATGAGAAGAAATTTTCCATTGGTAGCAAAAAGTTATCCATTAAGCGGAGAAAATAAATTTATAAGAAGCAAAAAGGTTATGCTCCTATTCTTGAAAAAACGGACTAACAGGGTTAGCTACCCAGCTAACTTTCAGAATTAAATGCCGTCACTGTATGGATAGCTTTTTGTGAAAAGGACTATTTATTACTTTCTAATTAGAATTTAAAAAAGAATTCTAATTGAAAAATATATGGGTAGAGCCAAAGAGTGTGAACTATACAAGTTCACAATAAAATTTGATGAAATGAAATAAGAGGCTCCGGTGTATAGAGAGGACCTCACCGTTTCAGAAGTTGCCATAGAAACGAGGGAACCCACTATTCTTTTCTTTTTATTTAGTAGCATTTTCGAGATACCTGGAAGAATAAAATCGTGGTCGGGAAGGTCATAGTAGCAAAAGCCATTGGAATTTATAGTTTATATATCGGAATAACCCGTTTTGTTATTAATCGACCGGAGGAAAAGGGTGACTGAAAGAAGAGAAATCAATTAGTTATTCAAGAGAGTTTCATTTGATTCAATGACCAGAGTTAAACGAGGATATACAGCTCGGAGACGTCGAAAAAAAATTCGTTTATTTGCATCAACCTTTATAGGGGCTCATTCAAGACTTACTCGAACGATTACTCAACAAAGAATGAGAGCTTTGGTTTCCTCTCATCGAGATAGGAGCAGGAAAAAGAGAGATTTTCGTCGTTTGTGGATCACTCGTATAAATGCAGCAACTCGCGAGGAAATAGTATTCTATAGTTATAGCAAACTCATACACAATCTGTACAAGAGACAATTGCTTCTGAATCGTAAAATACTTGCGCAAATAGCCCTATCAAATAAGAATTGTTTTGATATGATTTTCAATAAAATAATCAATCAAAAATAAAAATCAAATAAAGGAAGAAAAGAATTTTAATAGAATCTACTATATAAGAAACAAGAATTATTGAAGCAGAATTTCCCGGAGAACGGACTCCGGGAAGATAGAAGAAAAAGAAATGAAGATTTGAGTAGTAGGAATAAACGAACATCTTTCAAGAAAAAAAGATTGCTTCCCCATTTTTCCTTTTTTATAACACAAGAATCCAATTTTTATTTTTGATTCTAGGTTTTTTCGAGCAAAACATTAATCTGAGCTTGAGTTCCGATTGGAGTTTTGAAGAGTCTATCTATTTATTTTTGGTTCTAGGACTAGTAGTTCTAGGGATCGACTCAGCTCTATCCAATTGTTTCTCATTATTACGAAAAGGTAACGAAGATAAAATACGAGCTTGTTTTATAGCAATAGTAATTAATCGTTGTTGTTTCAAGGTCAACCTATTCACCCGTCTAGATAAGATTTTACCTTGTTCACTAATAAATCGACTAATTAAACTCATGTTTCTATAATCGATTCGATCCCCCGGTCCAATTGGGGGTAAACGCCTACGAAAAGATCGTTTGGATTTACGAAAAAGTTGTTTGGATTTATCCATGGTTTGCTTATCCCTTGTTTGTTTATTCCTTATATATAAAATAATATAGAAAATACAATTCTCTTTTTTTTTCTTCATTGAAGATCCGACCAAAAGAGGATTTGGTTTGTATTATATATATGTTATGTTAAGTCCCGCTCCTTTAAAAAATCACGCACGCATTCTGTTCCATCTATTTCTTTATTTCCCCGTGAATTGTATACTTTTGACAATAGCGACAAAATTTTCTCAATTCTAATCGATTGGGTGTATTGTGTCGATTCTTTTGAGTAATATATCTAGAAATGCCCGTCGATTCTTTATTGACACCCTTTCTAACACAACAGGTACATTCCAAAATCACTATAATTCTGATATCTTTACCCTTGGCCATGAACCTCCTTTTCATTTTGGATCGACTTCATTTTAGAACTTTCCTCATTTTTTTTTTTGATCCGAACCAAATATAAAATAATTAATAAGAAGAAAACAAAAAAAATCTATATTATATATTAATAAAAGTTACTAACTAGAAATGTAATTTGTAAAGATTCTTTTTTTTTTTTTCAAATTCTAATAATTTGAATGACTTCGAAGCACTATAATCTAAAATCTAATTATTAGGAATTACTAGAACTATAAAGAAAGATAGTCATGTTCATTAAGAGAAGAATATTCAGAATCTAGTAATAATTAAGTAATACAATTTTTTCTAACTATAAATTCTTCATATCTAATCTCAGTATTTTCTTCTTTCTATATTAGAATTTTATCGAACCACCCCTAGACTGGATCCACTTTTCCATTTATTTTTCCCAAAATTATATCGTAGATTCACTTTATCTTGACTGAAATTCGATATACTTTTTATTTCTTCTTTCCTATCCTAAATCAAAAAGAAAAAGAGAGCGAAATTCGAGCCATGTTACGTAGAATTGATCTAAAATATTCTTCATTTCTTCACATATAAATAAAAGAATTCAATAAAAATGAAAAAAAGGGGAATGACAAGGCATCTGGAAATAAACGATTAATTTCTATCAATAGACCCGCTAAAGACCCAAACCATAAAGTGGTTAGCACAGGTGCCGTGGAGAGATATGTTTTTATATCTCGCATTGAAAATCCTCCTTCTTCTTTTATTTTATATTTACTTTTTCTTGTAATTCTTTATTTTTATTGTATATTGTAATACATATATAGTCTAGTTCGATATTCTTAATTCTAATACATAGATCATAGATAACTCAATCTTGTAGTTCAAGGTCATTTGTTTTTGCAATAAATTGAATTAGAATTAGGAATTACTAACTAAAATGCATATGTACAAAGATCCAGCAGATGAAATTTTGCCGACAAAAAAAAATGACAAGAACATTTTATATAATTAATTAACTATATAGTTAATAGTTAGAGGAAAAAAGAATGATGTGGAAAACAGGACACAAATTTTGTACAATGACACTGTACAACAATTTTGAAAAGGGATGTAGCGCAGCTTGGTAGCGCGTTTGTTTTGGGTACAAAATGTCACGGGTTCAAATCCTGTCATCCCTACCTATTTTTTCTCCTATGAACATTTACGAGGGATTCATTGGGAATAAAATTGGACATAATCTTTTAATTTATACAGACTCTATTTACGCAATACCCTTTTAAATCTTTTTATTTACAATCGTATCTACTGTTATAGGATTGTTATAGGATTGTTATAGGATATAAGAAAGCGCTCTTAGTTCAGTTCGGTAGAACGCGGGTCTCCAAAACCCGATGTCGTAGGTTCAAATCCTACAGAGCGTGATTCCATTCCGTTTATGTTATGTTGAATTACCAGGAAATAGCTTAAGAAAACAAAGTATAATTGCAATTTGAATTTGACCTCCTCCTTGTAGGAGGTCAATAAAAAAAAGAAATGTTACTCAATCAAAGGTCCAACTGATCACCGCGCCTGTATTGTAAATATGCAGTTACAAATAATCCTATTAAAGTAATAGGGATTAGACCTAAGACGATTCCAAATAGAAAAACTTCAATCATTTCAATTTGTTTTAGGGAATAAAAAGAGAGGTAAGATCTATCCCTAAATATTAATCTGAATTATCCGTGAATCTCAATGAATAGGAATTTACAATTGAGGCGGGAAGTAACCATAAAATACCTAAAATGAAATATTCAGAGAGGCTTTGATTGTAATTTTTAAAAATTGTTTATTGAATTTAATTCTTTTCAAATAAGTTGTATCTTGTTCAAACCTATAAATAGAGCTGGGGTTATAGTTGAAGCAGCCAGTAAAAAACCGAAATAACTAGTTAGAATAGGCATGAAAGAGCTAAATTAGATATGTTCTTTTACTACATATATGAATAAAACATTTACCTAAGTCTCAATCCAGATATGACGGTAAGAAAAACTAATTGAAAGAATTCGTTTCATTCCAATTGAAAATTCTTGATTCATCAGTCATTATAGACGGACACTCAAAAAAAGAAAAGACGAACTACCAAAGGGATTTCTATATTTCACATAAAATAGAATGGAATTGTATGAATAGAATGAGATATTTCAATCATTATATCTTTCATGAATTATTAGAGCCCATACATTAAAGATATTTACTTTCTCTTACTATGGCGAAGCCACTAATGTAAACCTTACTTCATCTTATATTATAAGGAAACATACATTTCTACATAGACAAAGAAGATATAGCATTTACTTTCGGTACTGATCGAGACTGCGTTGCTGCGCTAGAGGAAGGATAGCTATACTGATTCGGTCTACTCTAAATACACCTTTGGTACAAAATTGACGATCTCACAAAGATTCAGTATCAGTAGTTTTAGATTTACTGATTCCATCTTTCACGGAATCGGTCCGCCCTTTTTTGAACGTACAAGAATTTTTGGAGCTCAGCATGTCTGGAAGCACGGGAGAACGTTCTTTTGCTGATATTATTACTAGTATTCGATACTGGGTCATTCATAGCATTACTATACCTTCCCTATTCATTGCGGGTTGGTTATTCGTCAGTACAGGTTTAGCTTACGATGTTTTTGGAAGTCCTCGGCCAAATGAGTATTTCACAGAGAGCCGACAAGGGATTCCATTAATAACTGGCCGTTTTGATTCTTTGGAACAACTCGATGAATTTAGTAAATCCTTTTAGGAGGTTCCCAATGACCATAGATCGAACCTATCCAATTTTTACAGTGCGATGGTTGGCTGTTCACGGACTGGCTGTACCTACTGTTTCTTTTTTAGGGTCAATATCAGCAATGCAGTTCATCCAACGATAAACCTAATTAAAATTATAGAGCTATGACACAATCAAACCCGAATGAACAAAGTGTTGAATTGAATCGTACCAGTCTATACTGGGGTTTATTACTTATTTTTGTACTTGCTGTTTTATTTTCCAATTATTTTTTCAATTAAGAAATCAAAAGAGTAGGAATCCTCTTATCCCATTTGGAAGGATACTATCCTCATAATTATCCATGACTGTTTTTGTCTCTAGCATGACCACTTGATGAAAAATAAGGGGGGAAATGACCGATACTACTGGAAGGATTCCTCTTTGGCTTATAGGTACTGTAACTGGTATTCCTGTGATCGGTTTAATAGGCATTTTCTTTTACGGCTCCTATTCCGGGTTGGGTTCATCTCTGTAATACTGTAATAATCATATGAACCAGATTCTATTGTAGACATGAAAGAGTAAGAACTCTGCGGGGCCTTACCTCGCAGAGTTCTTACTCTTAGAGCGATACTTTAATCTATTAAAAAACATATGGAACCTCAGTCAACATAATATAAATATTATATTCGTAGAAATGACAAAACAAATTTTTTACTCTTATGTTTCAAACCACTCTATTCCCTTTTTTCTTATGCTGTTTTTTCATAATTTAATCTATTGACTGATTCATAGTTTCTGTCGTTCCTACATACTATAGTACTATTATGTCAATATTATGAATATGAAGTAACAAGAAAGGAGGAATCTATCTATTTTATGAATAATCCAATATTTATCCGTATGAAACATCCTACAAATACTTTTCTCTTTATACTAAACTAATAAACTATATATTATATTCTATATAGAAATAGAAAAGAAAAAAAAAAGAATAAGAATCTTTGGCGACCAGGAGAAAAATCATGATTCTTCCAATACAAGACGACACAAGAAAGAGACTTTTCTTGTGTCGTCTTGGAATACTTTATACTTTTTCTCTTTTCATTTTTCCCGCCCTTGCCTTGTATTCTATTCGTTTAGTATGTATATACTTCTTTTCTATTATTCTAAATTGTATACAAGTAATGAGTTTCAGACATCCCGCAAAAGAAAAAAGAGTATAAAAAAAAACAAACAAAGAAAAGGCTTATAGAACCATACATTATTCTATAGATCGATAAGACTTTTGCACTTTTACTAAATTTTAAGGAATCTCTATATCTAGAAATTCATTTCGTACAACTGAACCTTTTCAAACTGTTTCTTTTTCAGAACCAAAAAGATTTGTGCCAAAATCACAGATGCCAAGAAGAACAGAAGGCCTTGGACTCGTAATGGATCTTGAAGCACTATTTCTGCGTCTCCCTGACCAAACCCTCCTATATTTGGATTACTTGTTAATGGTTGATCAAGCTTGATGGATTCACCTTCTGAAACAAGAAGTTCTGGTCCTGGAGGTATAGTATCAACCACTTGACGTCCATCTGATGTATCAACTATGGATATTTCATATCCCCCCTTTTCTTTACGTACTATTCTGCTTACTATACCAGCTGATGTAGCATTATAAACTGTATTATTACTCTTGCTACCATCAGGATAAATCTGACCCCTTCCTCTGTTCCCACCGACATATATGGGATATTTTAAGAAGTGAATGTCTTTTTTCGTAGCAGGGTCGGGGGAAAGAATAGGAAAAACGATTTCACTATATTTCTGACCGGGAACAGGACCTATCACAATAATATTTCTTTTATTAGGACGATAACACTGAAAAGAAAGATTGCCCATCTTTTCTTTCATTTCGGGAGAAATACGATCGGGGGGGGCTAATTCGAAGCCCTCGGGTAAAATAAGAACAGCTCCTACATTCAAAGCTCCCTTTTTACCATTAGCAAGAACTTGTTTCAGTTGCATATCATAAGGAATTCGAACAACTGCCTCAAATACAGTATCTGGAAGTACAGCTTGCGGAACTTCAATATCCACGGGCTTATTAGCTAAATGGCAATTGGCACATACAATTCGCCCAGTTGCTTCTCGTGGATTTTCATAACCCTGCTGCGCAAAAATGGGATATGCATTTGAAATAGATGCTCGAGTTATTACATATATCATGATCGATACATAAACGGATCGAGTCATCTGTTCTTTTACCCAAGAAAAAGTCTTTCTATTTTGCATGGTCCAATCATTGATCCCGGAATTTCTACAATAAATTCGATAGGTAGTATAGTAGAATTACCTATCAACAAGTTTGCCATTTTCTTGATTGTACTGAAAGAATTGTACTGGTGGAATATAGTATGAATACCTTTAATTGAAAAAGTAGAAGTCTAAAGAATAAGTAAGATTTCAAATGATTTATTTATACTTTATACACGAATAAATACACGAATAAAAATTCTGATTTGATTGATATTGATATAAAGAAATCTAATAAATTCTTCATTCATTCATTGAATGATAAATTACTACAAGCGAAGGAGATACGCGATTTAAAAAATGGAAGATCCAATATTTCACAATTGTATCTAGAATCACTGGAAAAGTGGAAACAAGACCAGATATAATCTGATCATTCTCAGCCAACCCGAAATCGTTGTAGATCAAACCAATCATTAGTTCCCAACCATGGGTCGAGTGAAATCCGATCCATAAATCAGTAACTAAAAGAATCGAAAAAGCTTTGATTGTGTCACTTAAGTTAGAGATAAATTCCTTAATCCAAGAATTCAGAATGAAAAGTTCTTCATTACCCAGAACAAAATAACCACTTAGAATAGCGAAACAGATTAGATTTGTCGAGAAATGCGAAATGATATGGAAATGAGATTCATTGTGTCTTTTGACCAATTGTATTGTTTCTCCTATACGAAGTCTTTGCATATGTGTTTCCGAGTACTCCTTTATCATCTCGTCCAAAAGAAATAGTTCTTCTAATTCCATAAATTTTTCTAGAACATTTTTCCCTTGAATATCATTCAAAAGGATTTTGGATTGCCTGGTATTCCACCAACTAAGAACCCAAGTTTCTAGACATTTATTAAATGATAGAGAAACCCACCAGGGCAAAAAGAGTATAGACACAAGATATGGGAGGGAAGCCAATGCTTTCTTTTTTTTCATTCTTTATCTGTGATGTGAATTGTTAATGAACCTGTTTCATTGGTCGATTCTATCTGAGATTTCTATGAAGCACCAGTTATATAACAAAAGCCTATAACTCTAACAAGAACAAAGTATCGAACCTATGGATCTTTTCCTATTTTTGTTTTTGTATAATAATGAAGTCTTTGGATAGAGAATAGAACATAGAAGAATAGAAGAAGGGCCCTTTTTTGAATGAAAAAAAGAAGTAAATATTCTTTACAGATTCCAGAGATCTCAATTAGGCAAATTGGAACCTATTTCATCTTCATTTCTTCCTTTCGATGAAGACTCAAAAAACCCATTTATTATTTGGACTTCAAGACGAACCCTACCGGGATCCTTTTAAGATATTTTATTAGTGAGATTCTATTTTATTAAAATTGTTCCATATGCGTCCTTCTGCTTTGAGATGTATAATATACATGGACTGCTGCCTCAATGGAACGAGTAAATAGAATATAGCATCTTTTGCTGGAATAAACATTTTTAATAAGCTTCAGTTGTTTGAAACTGAGAATTAGTAAGTTCCTTCTCTCATGCTGAGATTTATTCTCAGCTCATTTCAAAATACTTCAATCGGTACGCGCAAGAAATAGGCCAATTCGGCAGCTTTTTGTTCAATTTCTCGTGTAGTCAAATTCTCATCAGTACAAGTCAAGGGAATGGCTCCCTGTCCCCTGATTTCCATATAAAGGACACGACGAGGAAAAAGACCCTCTCTCGCCTCCATTCTGATTGATTGGATATCTTTCAGAAAGAAACGAAGAAAGATGCGACGATTTATTCCAGGAAATCCCCAACGAAAAAGGCACATTATCCCTTCTTTTCTATCGAATCGGTCATAACCACTACCTACATTCCATGAAATTGTGCACCACAAATAAGAACTAATGAATAGACCCGCGATCCCATAGAAAGACATCACGATCCCTTGTGGGAAAAAAATAATTTGCTGAGACGAAAATATGGATAGAAGATTTCTACCAAGATAACTGGAAATTCCAACCACTAAGAATCCCAGTGAACCTAAAAAAAGGATAAAGGCCCAGCAAAAATTACTTGTTTTTTGAGACCCCGGTATAAGTTCTATCCATATATGTTCTGATCGCCAGTTCATACTATACTAGATCCAGTTGCATTCGATTGGAATTGAGAGAATAACCCAAATGGATTTGACTTCACTTTTCTTGCTTGATCCCAAAGTAACTTTCATCAACTAGCGGTGAACCATTAGGAATAATTGGTTAGATACATTGAGTTTATATTTCAATTATTTTCAAAAAAGATTTGCTGATCATTTGAATTTCATTAGTTCATTTATTAAGCTATAACCGCATATATATGCATTAATGCGTATATTATGCATCCGCATACATAACAACTCTTCTGTTTGTTTTCGGAAAGGCCACAAATTTTATATCCCGTCATATTACATTAAAAAAAGTATCTGTATGATGGATGATCCAGTGTTGTGACGAGATTTTGTCCCATCGCATTTAGACAATCTTATTTCTTTGGACATAAAGAGATAAAGAAGCCATTGCAATTGCCGGAAAGACTAGGCCCACTAAAGGAACAAAAATAGAGGGAAAGTTCAAATTTATCATAGAATGGGTACCTCGATTTCATATTTGTACCTATTATAATTATAAAGATATCTTATAATAAGTCTATCTATTAGATAAAATATGAAGTACTTAATAAGAAATTAAGTGCAAGGAATAAGGAATGTAGAAATTGTATTCTTCTTCTCCTATCCTTATCTTCTTTCTATCTTTTCTTTCAAAAAAGGTGTTTTGAAAGAAAAGATAGAAAGAATTTATTATGAGTTCGCGACTTTAACCAATCTTATCCAACAAACAGGGATTCCTAGTAAAAAAGGGGGGAGTTCTCGGTCAATAGTTTGATTCTATATTCTTAAATTTATATTTGATTTGGGATTTCTTATTTATTTTTCTTAAAATTTTTTTTTTTTTCTTTCCCATATTTTTCGGAAGGAGAAAGAAACTTTTTTTTTCTCTTGTCAATACTTGTAAAGAGAGAGATGCTTATTCCTAATCAGGAAGAGAGGTAGAATAAAAAATGGATCCGGAGTAATTATCCAAAACTTCTGACTCTTACTACACTTATAATTGATGTTCCCAAATAAAACACCATCTTCTTCGTTTTGTTTTTTTGATTACAATGAACTAAATGCTTATTCGCTACAAATAAAAATAACTGAACCTAGCTTCCTTTTTAAAAATATTTTTTTTTTTTTAACCTTGATTCAAGGGAAGGAAACCATGTAGCTGAAATAACTCATTCAGAACACCTTTTAAAGGATTACGTGGTACGATTGGGTCGAATAAGCCCTTATGGAATGAATACTCAGCCGCTTGTGAACCGTCGGGTATTGTCTTTTTCAATGTTTGTTCAATTACTCTTTTCCCCGCAAACGCAATGTGGGCATTAGGTTCAGCAATAATGATATCTCCCAACATACCAAAACTTGCTGTAACTCCGCCAGTTGTAGGAGATGTAAGGATTGATACATAGAATAACTTTTTATTTGATTGATAATCGTATGAAGCAGAAGATATTTTAGCCATTTGCATCAAGCTCAAACTTCCTTCTTGCATGCGTGCTCCTCCAGAAGCACACACAATAATGACAGGCAGAAATCGATTAGTAGCATACTCGATCAAACGGGTGATTTTCTCACCTACTACGGATCCCATACTACCTCCCATAAACTGAAAATCCATAATTCCAATTGCTATGGGAATATTATTTAGTCGACCTACGCCCGTTTGAACAGCGTCAGTTAAACCTGTTTTTCTTTGATAAAAATAGATGCGATCTCTATAAGGTTCCTCCTCTGAATGAATTTCAATGGGGTCCATAGAGACCATATCTTCATCCATAGGCTCCCAAGTGCCGGGATCAATAAAAAGTTCGATTCTATCTGAACTACTCATGTTCAAATGATATCCACAGTGTTCACAAATATTCATTTTTGACCTAAAAATTTTTTATAATTTGTTTCATAACAATTCTCGCATTGAACCCATAACTTTGTATTTATATCAAAATTATTAGATATTACCCTTCTATTGAAAGAACTGCTACTGGTTTTGATACTCAAATTTTCACCTTCAATGCTACTTATACTTTCCACACAAATGAAATTAGTAATGTAATTTTCGATACCGCTGTAAATGTCACTATTAAGACAGATTTCAATTTCAAAACGAAGATAAGTTTCAATGAAACTATAAATGGGATTATTCCGATTAGATTGAGTATCATCCATAGAATAATAGTAGTAGAAATTGCCACTCTTATTATTTTTTAAAAAACTAAAAAAAAAAATATCTAGTTCACTCAAAAAAGAACTAGCATTATCCATATCAAAAATCTGATTTTCAATATCAAAATATACAGAATAACTGTCACCATTACTATTTCTAACTAAAAAAGTATAATCAGAGATCAAACTCCAAATATTCCTGCTATCAAAGAAATAATTTAGATAGTAAATATTACTTAAACTATAACTGCCCCAACTAGGAATCTTTTTCTCCGCATCATTTAGAATAGGTTCTTCACTTCCACTGGTATGTCCAAGAGCATCAGCATCAATACTATCCTTTGATTTACTTAGTACATACCTATGTTCTAACTTCTTGTTAGACAACATCAAATGGAACCAACATTTTTCCATAGAGTCTTTCTGCCCCCTATTTTATAAAAACCTAATACTAATAGATGAATAGTCATTTGATGAAGAAAAAATAATTTTACTATTTTTTTTTTATTTCTCATCATAATTCAAATGAAGCATATGATCCAATCATTTTTGGGAATACAATGAATCATTTCAATATGGATTCTGATTGTTATTATGATATAATCTTTTCCTCAAAAAAAATCTAAAGACAGGTTTCTCTCATGTAAAACTAGGAATTCTCATAAAAAAGATACATAGTTGTTTCTTCCCATAAATGAAAAATGGATTCTCGTAGAATCTCGTGTCATATAGTCAAATAAGAAAATGAGTTTATAGAACGAAAAAGACAATATACAGGATGGGGGGGGGGGGGGGTAGAAAGGATCCTTCCCTTGGCTTTATCTATGATCTATGGCCTGAAACTAAATAATCTTAAATTATCCACCAATCCAATCCCAAGCATCCATAATTAACCTTATGGTTCCAACAATAAAGAATCGAATAGATAAATAGATAAGTTGTTAAGTCTTCGATCTTATCTTTAGATTTTGCATATACTTGTACATATAAAAGATATATGTAAATACACAAAGACCCTCATAGTATAGGATTAGTATAAGATTAGTATAAGATGTTCATTCTTTATTCGACCCAATCTTTTCCTAAAAAAAAAAGATTGGGCCAAGTTTCATTGCAATTAATTAGGAGAACAAACGGCAATTGCTTAATTATACGCGCTTTTTGTCTATTTATCTAGCTTATCCACTGGGTCGAAATCAAATTTGATTTCTTTCCATATTTCACAAGCAGCGGCTAGCTCAGGGCTCCATTTGCTAGCTTCACGAATAATATCATTACCTTCACGAGCAAGATCACGTCCCTCATTACGAGCTTGTACACATGCTTCTAAAGCCACCCGATTAGCTACTGCACCGGGTGCATTTCCCCAAGGGTGCCCTAAAGTTCCTCCACCGAACTGTAGTACGGAATCATCCCCAAAGATTTCGGTTAGGGCAGGCATATGCCAAACATGAATACCCCCTGAAGCCACGGGCAGAACACCTGGCATAGAGACCCAGTCTTGAGTGAAAAAAATACCGCGACTTCGATCTTTTTCAATAAAATCATCACGTAATAAATCAACAAAACCCAAAGTCATCTCACGTTCCCCCTCCAGTTTACCTACTACTGTACCAGCGTGAATATGATCTCCACCAGACATACGTAATGCTTTAGCTAGTACACGAAAATGCATACCATGATTTTTCTGTCTATCAATAACTGCATGCATTGCGCGATGGATGTGAAGAAGTAGACCGTTGTCGCGGCAATAATGAGCCAAGCTAGTATTTGCGGTGAAGCCCCCGGTTAAGTAGTCATGCATTACGATAGGAACTCCCAATTCTCTGGCAAATACCGCTCTTTTCATCATTTCTTCACATGTACCCGCAGTTGCATTCAAGTAATGCCCTTTGATTTCACCCGTTTCAGCTTGCGCTTTATAAATTGATTCGGCACAAAATAAGAAACGATCTCTCCAACGCATAAATGGTTGTGAGTTCACGTTTTCATCATCCTTAGTAAAATCAAGTCCACCCCGTAGACATTCATAAACCGCTCTACCGTAGTTTTTTGCAGATAATCCCAATTTTGGTTTAATAGTACATCCCAATAGGGGACGACCGTACTTGTTCAATTTATCTCTTTCAACTTGGATGCCATGAGGCGGACCTTGGAAAGTTTTGGAATAAGCAGGGGGAATTCGCAGATCTTCCAGACGTAGAGCTCGCAGAGCTTTGAAACCAAAAACATTACCCACAATGGAAGTAAACATGTTAGTAACAGAACCTTCTTCAAAAAGGTCTAAAGGATAAGCTACATAAGCAATATATTGATTTTCCTCCCCAACAACAGCCTCGATGTGGTAGCATCGTCCTTTGTAACGATCGAGACTGGTAAGTCCATCAGTCCACACAGTTGTCCATGTACCAGTAGAAGATTCGGCTGCTACCGCAGCGCCTGCTTCTTCAGGCGGAACTCCCGGTTGAGGAGTTACTCGGAATGCTGCCAAGATATCAGTATCTTTGGTTTCGTAGTCAGGAGTATAATAAGTCAATTTGTAATCTTTAACACCAGCTTTAAATCCAACGCTTGCTTTAGTCTCTGTTTGTGGTGACATAAGTCCCTCCCTACAACTCATGAATTAAGAATTCTCACAACGACAAGGTCTACTCGATATGAATTAGGCGTGAATGAAACCTTTGACAAAAACCTTTCCAATTCAAGAAATAGTTAACTAAACTAATATTCTAAACTAATGAATAAGAAAAATTGGAAAAGGTTTCGTTATTGGACCATGTATTTGATTCACCAAATACATCATTATTTTATACTCTTTGATATATATGGCGCAACCCAATCTTCGTTTTGAAAATTTCTCTCTTTCTATATGAATAATAATGAATATGATATAGAATATAAAAAGATCAAAAAAAAAATAAAATGAAAATAATTCCTAATTTTCATAAATGAAATAGAATTGAATTAAGATAGATAAATAGAAAATATATAATAATCGAATATATTAGAAATAGAATCTAGTAAATAAAATATTTTAATAAAGAAAAGGAAATAATAGAGGAACCCCCCTCTTGACAGTAATATATGTTGTATATGTAAATCCTAGATGTGAAAAAAGGCATAATTCATCTAGAAAGGGGACATATGTGGTATATCAAAGAAGAATAGGTGCACAATACAAATAAAAAAAAGACAAGAGAAAGAATTGAAAATTGACTTATTCACTGAGTAAAGGATTTAATTGGATTGGGTGGTATTAACTCAATCGAATGCTTATTCCCATTTCTTTCTTATGGAATTAACCGATCAATTTGCTATCGGATTCGGATATTGATTTTCGATTCAGTACTTTTCAAAAAAGAATTTAGACATATTTATTATGATTTATGATTATAAGAAGCAATCCCACTACTTCTGATCCTGTGGTTTCTACACTTGAAGAACAAAACCTAGGGCGTATCGCTCAAATTATTGGCCCAGTACTGGATGTCATTTTTCCACCGGGCAAGATGCCTAATATTTATAATGCTTTAATAATTAAGAGTCGAGATACTGTCGGCCAGCAAATTAATGTAACTTGTGAGGTACAACAATTATTAGGAAATAATCGAGTTAGAGCTGTAGCTATGAGTGCTACAGACGGTCTGATGAGAGGAATGAAAGTGATTGACACAGGAGCTCCTCTAAGTGTTCCAGTCGGCGGAGCTACTCTCGGACGAATTTTCAATGTTCTTGGAGAGCCTGTTGATAATTTAGGTCCTGTCGATATTCGCACAACATCTCCCATTCATAGATCTGCACCTGCCTTCATACAGTTAGATACAACATTATCAATCTTTGAAACAGGGATTAAAGTGGTGGATCTTTTAGCCCCCTATCGCCGGGGAGGAAAAATTGGACTATTTGGGGGAGCTGGAGTGGGTAAAACAGTACTCATCATGGAATTGATCAACAACATTGCCAAAGCTCATGGAGGCGTATCCGTATTTGGTGGAGTAGGTGAACGTACTCGTGAAGGAAATGATCTCTACATGGAAATGAAAGAATCCGGGGTGATTAATGAAAAAAATATTGCAGAATCCAAAGTCGCTCTAGTCTATGGTCAAATGAATGAACCGCCAGGGGCTCGTATGAGAGTTGGCTTGACTGCCCTAACCATGGCGGAATATTTCCGGGATGTTAATGAGCAAGACGTACTTCTATTCATCGACAATATATTTCGTTTCGTTCAAGCAGGGTCCGAAGTATCTGCCTTATTAGGTAGAATGCCTTCTGCAGTGGGTTACCAACCTACCCTTAGTACGGAAATGGGTTCTTTGCAAGAAAGAATTACTTCTACCAAAGAAGGATCTATAACATCGATCCAAGCAGTTTATGTACCTGCGGATGATTTGACCGACCCTGCTCCTGCCACAACATTTGCACATTTAGATGCTACTACCGTATTATCAAGAGGATTAGCTGCCAAAGGTATTTATCCAGCAGTAGATCCTTTGGATTCAACGTCAACTATGTTACAACCTCGGATCGTTGGCGAGGAACATTATGGAACTGCGCAAATGGTTAAGCAAACTTCACAACGTTACAAAGAACTTCAGGACATTATAGCTATCCTTGGGTTGGACGAATTATCCGAAGAAGATCGTTTAACCGTAGCAAGAGCACGAAAGATTGAGCGTTTCTTATCACAACCCTTCTTTGTTGCAGAAGTATTTACCGGTTCTCCAGGGAAATATGTTGATCTCGCAGAAACAATTCGGGGGTTTCAATTCATCCTTTCCGGAGAATTAGACGGTCTTCCCGAGCAAGCCTTTTATTTGGTAGGTAACATCGATGAAGCTACCGCGAAAGCTATGAACTTAGAAGAGGAGAGCAAATTAAAGAAATGACCTTAAATCTTTGTGTACTGACTCCTAATCGAATGATTTGGGATTCCGAAGTGAAAGAAATTATTTTATCTACTAATAGTGGACAAATTGGCGTATTACCAAACCATGCCCCCATTGCCACGGCTGTAGATATAGGTCTTTTGAGAATACGGCGAAACGGCCAATGGCTAACGGTGGCTCTTATGGGCGGTTTCGCTAGAATAAGTAATAATGAGATCACCATTTTAGGAAATGATGCGGAAATTAGTACTGACATTGATCCACAAGAAGCTAAACAAACTCTTGAAATAGCTGAAGCTAATTTGAGTAGAGCTGAGGGTAAGAGACAAGCAATTGAGTCAAATCTAGCTCTAAGACGAGCTAGGACGCGAGTAGAGGCTGTCAATGTAATTTCCTATTAGTAGTAATCAAAAGAAAAGAGTTCTTTATTATACCCTACACACTACATTTTTATTCCACAAAATGAACATAATGAAGTCTAATCTGATTAGAGAACGAAAAAAAAAGGATGGGTAGAAAAACTTATTAGATACCGGATTCCATGGTATCTAATAAGTTCTACCTACTATTGGATTTGAACCAATGACTCCCGCCGTATGAAAGCAATACTCTAACCACTGGGTTAAGTAGGTCGTTTATCACCACAAAAAGGGTCTCCATCACTTCGATGGATTATAGGTAAAATCCGCTTTCTAAGCAATATAAATCTTTTACCAGTAAAACGTAAACGGATCAGAGAGTTATCATGTGGGATTATGGGATACCCTTCTTGACAAGAAATTGTCTCTATGTTAAAATAGTTATGACAAGGGCTATAGCTCAGTTAGGTAGAGCACCTCGTTTACACGTGCGCCAATGCTTTTCAAGGGAGCCAAGTATGCAATGACCATAATTTATTTTTTTTTAGAAGTTGATGTCTTACTCCGTAGATTCGAGAGAACAAGAGAAAAATAGCCTGACAAATATTTGGTTTGATCCGATTCAAGTGCGAATTCCGGTGCCAAATCAAATAGAACCTGCCATTGTAAGGTAAATGCTCGGTTCATTCAATGCCAGGCGTAATGAGTCTAAGGATCTCAAAAGAACCTCTTTTCGTCTTATGAGCTTCGAGGTGTATAAAGTTTCATATTTTACTCTTGCAGCGGAGCGATAGAGATTCCATTTCACTTAGGTTAATCTAGGCCGAAGGCAGACCTAAATAAAGGTCACCCTTCTTTGAAACACTTTGGTATTGCTCCCATATCAGGATACAAATAATGAATCAGAGCACAGGGAACCATCTCATTATCTTTTTATCTTCCTGTAAAGAAAAATATGGTGGACTAACTGATCTTTACATCAGTTGATGAAAGAGCCCAATGCAAAAAAATGCATGTTGGGTCTTTGAAACAGTTCAAATCATTTCGATAAAAATAAGTTTTATCTGTTTTACCGAGAAAGTCTACGGTTCGAGTCCGTATAGCCCTAATACATTCCATTTTTGTTTTGTATAGAAATTTTCGTAGTAGTAGTAGGAACAATAAAAAAAGAATTCATTACAATCCAACGGACCCAATTGGGTATTTGTAAAACAAATACCCATCTCTCTTCATCCACTTTCATGAATTAATTACTTATGATATTTTTCCTATTTTCCTGTCCATTATAAAAGAGTTAGTGATACATTTTTTTTTTTTTATTCGGTATACACAATTTCAGTCAATTTCGAAAATGAAAATTATGAAAGATTCCTGTCATTAAAAACTATATATAAAAAGAGAACAAACCTTTTTCCTGTAGCGAAACTTAACCCATTGGTTGGTCTTACGAAGTTTTATTAACGTAACAAAACAAACAAGTCTTTTGGTTCATTCCAAACACAATTTTAGTACTCTATTCATCATTCATATCATATAAAGAATATACTAGATTTCTTCTTTCTTTTATTGAATTGTTATTCATTTAATTTCTTATCTACTATAACAGAAACAGATTCTTTACTTTCACTTTCTATTTCTAAGATATAAAATATGAATAAAAAAAAAATGAGTCTTTACTTTAGAAGATTTATAATAAGTATAAGAAGAATATAAAATAAAAATATTTAAGTATAAGAGAATCTTGTTTGTGTAAGAGCATGCTATGTCTACACATATAGAAATAGAATCAAAAGAAAAAAAAAGAACAGCGGTTTTATTTGATCAAAAGAAATTATTTTATTATTTCATCTAAGAAGTTCTAGATGAATTGAAAATTCCAATTAAAATGGAAGAATTAAGCCTATTTCACATTAATAGGAGTACTTTTATGTTTCTGCTTCACGAATATGATATTTTCTGGGCATTCCTCATAATATCAAGCGTTATTCCTATCTTGGCATTTGTCATTTCTGGAATTTTAGCCCCGATTAGGGAAGGGCCAGAAAAGCTTTCTAGTTATGAATCAGGTATAGAACCCATGGGTGATGCTTGGGTA
>JAWHQI010001211.1:0-102743 GCA_033032865.1 Dactylorhiza incarnata | reverse complement strand
ACATCAAAGTTGTAGATCTCGTCGAGATCTACAACTTTGATGTTGAACACTTTTCCTAAAAATGTCATATAGGGCGTCTATTTTCAAAGGGCGCGTGTTCTGCGTATATTACCTAAACTATGCGACTCGCAATTGTTCTGCGCGGTGTCGCGCCTTTTGAAAATAGACCTCCTATATCGCATTTTTAGGAAAAGTGTTCAACATCAAAGTTGTAGATCTCGTCGAGATCTACAACTTTGATGTTGAACACTTTTCCTAAAAATGTCATATAGGGCGTCTATTTTCAAAGGGCGCGTGTTCTGCGTATATTACCTAAACTATGCGACTCGCAATTGTTCTGCGCGGTGTCGCGCCTTTTGAAAATAGACCTCCTATATCGCATTTTTAGGAAAAGTGTTCAACATCAAAGTTGTAGATCTCGTCGAGATCTACAACTTTGATGTTGAACACTTTTCCTAAAAATGTCATATAGGGCGTCTATTTTCAAAGGGCGCGTGTTCTGCGTATATTACCTAAACTATGCGACTCGCAATTGTTCTGCGCGGTGTCGCGCCTTTTGAAAATAGACCTCCTATATCGCATTTTTAGGAAAAGTGTTCAACATCAAAGTTGTAGATCTCGTCGAGATCTACAACTTTGATGTTGAACACTTTTCCTAAAAATGTCATATAGGGCGTCTATTTTCAAAGGGCGCGTGTTCTGCGTATATTACCTAAACTATGCGACTCGCAATTGTTCTGCGCGGTGTCGCGCCTTTTGAAAATAGACCTCCTATATCGCATTTTTAGGAAAAGTGTTCAACATCAAAGTTGTAGATCTCGTCGAGATCTACAACTTTGATGTTGAACACTTTTCCTAAAAATGTCATATAGGGCGTCTATTTTCAAAGGGCGCGTGTTCTGCGTATATTACCTAAACTATGCGACTCGCAATTGTTCTGCGCGGTGTCGCGCCTTTTGAAAATAGACCTCCTATATCGCATTTTTAGGAAAAGTGTTCAACATCAAAGTTGTAGATCTCGTCGAGATCTACAACTTTGATGTTGAACACTTTTCCTAAAAATGTCATATAGGGCGTCTATTTTCAAAGGGCGCGTGTTCTGCGTATATTACCTAAACTATGCGACTCGCAATTGTTCTGCGCGGTGTCGCGCCTTTTGAAAATAGACCTCCTATATCGCATTTTTAGGAAAAGTGTTCAACATCAAAGTTGTAGATCTCGTCGAGATCTACAACTTTGATGTTGAACACTTTTCCTAAAAATGTCATATAGGGCGTCTATTTTCAAAGGGCGCGTGTTCTGCGTATATTACCTAAACTATGCGACTCGCAATTGTTCTGCGCGGTGTCGCGCCTTTTGAAAATAGACCTCCTATATCGCATTTTTAGGAAAAGTGTTCAACATCAAAGTTGTAGATCTCGTCGAGATCTACAACTTTGATGTTGAACACTTTTCCTAAAAATGTCATATAGGGCGTCTATTTTCAAAGGGCGCGTGTTCTGCGTATATTACCTAAACTATGCGACTCGCAATTGTTCTGCGCGGTGTCGCGCCTTTTGAAAATAGACCTCCTATATCGCATTTTTAGGAAAAGTGTTCAACATCAAAGTTGTAGATCTCGTCGAGATCTACAACTTTGATGTTGAACACTTTTCCTAAAAATGTCATATAGGGCGTCTATTTTCAAAGGGCGCGTGTTCTGCGTATATTACCTAAACTATGCGACTCGCAATTGTTCTGCGCGGTGTCGCGCCTTTTGAAAATAGACCTCCTATATCGCATTTTTAGGAAAAGTGTTCAACATCAAAGTTGTAGATCTCGTCGAGATCTACAACTTTGATGTTGAACACTTTTCCTAAAAATGTCATATAGGGCGTCTATTTTCAAAGGGCGCGTGTTCTGCGTATATTACCTAAACTATGCGACTCGCAATTGTTCTGCGCGGTGTCGCGCCTTTTGAAAATAGACCTCCTATATCGCATTTTTAGGAAAAGTGTTCAACATCAAAGTTGTAGATCTCGTCGAGATCTACAACTTTGATGTTGAACACTTTTCCTAAAAATGTCATATAGGGCGTCTATTTTCAAAGGGCGCGTGTTCTGCGTATATTACCTAAACTATGCGACTCGCAATTGTTCTGCGCGGTGTCGCGCCTTTTGAAAATAGACCTCCTATATCGCATTTTTAGGAAAAGTGTTCAACATCAAAGTTGTAGATCTCGTCGAGATCTACAACTTTGATGTTGAACACTTTTCCTAAAAATGTCATATAGGGCGTCTATTTTCAAAGGGCGCGTGTTCTGCGTATATTACCTAAACTATGCGACTCGCAATTGTTCTGCGCGGTGTCGCGCCTTTTGAAAATAGACCTCCTATATCGCATTTTTAGGAAAAGTGTTCAACATCAAAGTTGTAGATCTCGTCGAGATCTACAACTTTGATGTTGAACACTTTTCCTAAAAATGTCATATAGGGCGTCTATTTTCAAAGGGCGCGTGTTCTGCGTATATTACCTAAACTATGCGACTCGCAATTGTTCTGCGCGGTGTCGCGCCTTTTGAAAATAGACCTCCTATATCGCATTTTTAGGAAAAGTGTTCAACATCAAAGTTGTAGATCTCGTCGAGATCTACAACTTTGATGTTGAACACTTTTCCTAAAAATGTCATATAGGGCGTCTATTTTCAAAGGGCGCGTGTTCTGCGTATATTACCTAAACTATGCGACTCGCAATTGTTCTGCGCGGTGTCGCGCCTTTTGAAAATAGACCTCCTATATCGCATTTTTAGGAAAAGTGTTCAACATCAAAGTTGTAGATCTCGTCGAGATCTACAACTTTGATGTTGAACACTTTTCCTAAAAATGTCATATAGGGCGTCTATTTTCAAAGGGCGCGTGTTCTGCGTATATTACCTAAACTATGCGACTCGCAATTGTTCTGCGCGGTGTCGCGCCTTTTGAAAATAGACCTCCTATATCGCATTTTTAGGAAAAGTGTTCAACATCAAAGTTGTAGATCTCGTCGAGATCTACAACTTTGATGTTGAACACTTTTCCTAAAAATGTCATATAGGGCGTCTATTTTCAAAGGGCGCGTGTTCTGCGTATATTACCTAAACTATGCGACTCGCAATTGTTCTGCGCGGTGTCGCGCCTTTTGAAAATAGACCTCCTATATCGCATTTTTAGGAAAAGTGTTCAACATCAAAGTTGTAGATCTCGTCGAGATCTACAACTTTGATGTTGAACACTTTTCCTAAAAATGTCATATAGGGCGTCTATTTTCAAAGGGCGCGTGTTCTGCGTATATTACCTAAACTATGCGACTCGCAATTGTTCTGCGCGGTGTCGCGCCTTTTGAAAATAGACCTCCTATATCGCATTTTTAGGAAAAGTGTTCAACATCAAAGTTGTAGATCTCGTCGAGATCTACAACTTTGATGTTGAACACTTTTCCTAAAAATGTCATATAGGGCGTCTATTTTCAAAGGGCGCGTGTTCTGCGTATATTACCTAAACTATGCGACTCGCAATTGTTCTGCGCGGTGTCGCGCCTTTTGAAAATAGACCTCCTATATCGCATTTTTAGGAAAAGTGTTCAACATCAAAGTTGTAGATCTCGTCGAGATCTACAACTTTGATGTTGAACACTTTTCCTAAAAATGTCATATAGGGCGTCTATTTTCAAAGGGCGCGTGTTCTGCGTATATTACCTAAACTATGCGACTCGCAATTGTTCTGCGCGGTGTCGCGCCTTTTGAAAATAGACCTCCTATATCGCATTTTTAGGAAAAGTGTTCAACATCAAAGTTGTAGATCTCGTCGAGATCTACAACTTTGATGTTGAACACTTTTCCTAAAAATGTCATATAGGGCGTCTATTTTCAAAGGGCGCGTGTTCTGCGTATATTACCTAAACTATGCGACTCGCAATTGTTCTGCGCGGTGTCGCGCCTTTTGAAAATAGACCTCCTATATCGCATTTTTAGGAAAAGTGTTCAACATCAAAGTTGTAGATCTCGTCGAGATCTACAACTTTGATGTTGAACACTTTTCCTAAAAATGTCATATAGGGCGTCTATTTTCAAAGGGCGCGTGTTCTGCGTATATTACCTAAACTATGCGACTCGCAATTGTTCTGCGCGGTGTCGCGCCTTTTGAAAATAGACCTCCTATATCGCATTTTTAGGAAAAGTGTTCAACATCAAAGTTGTAGATCTCGTCGAGATCTACAACTTTGATGTTGAACACTTTTCCTAAAAATGTCATATAGGGCGTCTATTTTCAAAGGGCGCGTGTTCTGCGTATATTACCTAAACTATGCGACTCGCAATTGTTCTGCGCGGTGTCGCGCCTTTTGAAAATAGACCTCCTATATCGCATTTTTAGGAAAAGTGTTCAACATCAAAGTTGTAGATCTCGTCGAGATCTACAACTTTGATGTTGAACACTTTTCCTAAAAATGTCATATAGGGCGTCTATTTTCAAAGGGCGCGTGTTCTGCGTATATTACCTAAACTATGCGACTCGCAATTGTTCTGCGCGGTGTCGCGCCTTTTGAAAATAGACCTCCTATATCGCATTTTTAGGAAAAGTGTTCAACATCAAAGTTGTAGATCTCGTCGAGATCTACAACTTTGATGTTGAACACTTTTCCTAAAAATGTCATATAGGGCGTCTATTTTCAAAGGGCGCGTGTTCTGCGTATATTACCTAAACTATGCGACTCGCAATTGTTCTGCGCGGTGTCGCGCCTTTTGAAAATAGACCTCCTATATCGCATTTTTAGGAAAAGTGTTCAACATCAAAGTTGTAGATCTCGTCGAGATCTACAACTTTGATGTTGAACACTTTTCCTAAAAATGTCATATAGGGCGTCTATTTTCAAAGGGCGCGTGTTCTGCGTATATTACCTAAACTATGCGACTCGCAATTGTTCTGCGCGGTGTCGCGCCTTTTGAAAATAGACCTCCTATATCGCATTTTTAGGAAAAGTGTTCAACATCAAAGTTGTAGATCTCGTCGAGATCTACAACTTTGATGTTGAACACTTTTCCTAAAAATGTCATATAGGGCGTCTATTTTCAAAGGGCGCGTGTTCTGCGTATATTACCTAAACTATGCGACTCGCAATTGTTCTGCGCGGTGTCGCGCCTTTTGAAAATAGACCTCCTATATCGCATTTTTAGGAAAAGTGTTCAACATCAAAGTTGTAGATCTCGTCGAGATCTACAACTTTGATGTTGAACACTTTTCCTAAAAATGTCATATAGGGCGTCTATTTTCAAAGGGCGCGTGTTCTGCGTATATTACCTAAACTATGCGACTCGCAATTGTTCTGCGCGGTGTCGCGCCTTTTGAAAATAGACCTCCTATATCGCATTTTTAGGAAAAGTGTTCAACATCAAAGTTGTAGATCTCGTCGAGATCTACAACTTTGATGTTGAACACTTTTCCTAAAAATGTCATATAGGGCGTCTATTTTCAAAGGGCGCGTGTTCTGCGTATATTACCTAAACTATGCGACTCGCAATTGTTCTGCGCGGTGTCGCGCCTTTTGAAAATAGACCTCCTATATCGCATTTTTAGGAAAAGTGTTCAACATCAAAGTTGTAGATCTCGTCGAGATCTACAACTTTGATGTTGAACACTTTTCCTAAAAATGTCATATAGGGCGTCTATTTTCAAAGGGCGCGTGTTCTGCGTATATTACCTAAACTATGCGACTCGCAATTGTTCTGCGCGGTGTCGCGCCTTTTGAAAATAGACCTCCTATATCGCATTTTTAGGAAAAGTGTTCAACATCAAAGTTGTAGATCTCGTCGAGATCTACAACTTTGATGTTGAACACTTTTCCTAAAAATGTCATATAGGGCGTCTATTTTCAAAGGGCGCGTGTTCTGCGTATATTACCTAAACTATGCGACTCGCAATTGTTCTGCGCGGTGTCGCGCCTTTTGAAAATAGACCTCCTATATCGCATTTTTAGGAAAAGTGTTCAACATCAAAGTTGTAGATCTCGTCGAGATCTACAACTTTGATGTTGAACACTTTTCCTAAAAATGTCATATAGGGCGTCTATTTTCAAAGGGCGCGTGTTCTGCGTATATTACCTAAACTATGCGACTCGCAATTGTTCTGCGCGGTGTCGCGCCTTTTGAAAATAGACCTCCTATATCGCATTTTTAGGAAAAGTGTTCAACATCAAAGTTGTAGATCTCGTCGAGATCTACAACTTTGATGTTGAACACTTTTCCTAAAAATGTCATATAGGGCGTCTATTTTCAAAGGGCGCGTGTTCTGCGTATATTACCTAAACTATGCGACTCGCAATTGTTCTGCGCGGTGTCGCGCCTTTTGAAAATAGACCTCCTATATCGCATTTTTAGGAAAAGTGTTCAACATCAAAGTTGTAGATCTCGTCGAGATCTACAACTTTGATGTTGAACACTTTTCCTAAAAATGTCATATAGGGCGTCTATTTTCAAAGGGCGCGTGTTCTGCGTATATTACCTAAACTATGCGACTCGCAATTGTTCTGCGCGGTGTCGCGCCTTTTGAAAATAGACCTCCTATATCGCATTTTTAGGAAAAGTGTTCAACATCAAAGTTGTAGATCTCGTCGAGATCTACAACTTTGATGTTGAACACTTTTCCTAAAAATGTCATATAGGGCGTCTATTTTCAAAGGGCGCGTGTTCTGCGTATATTACCTAAACTATGCGACTCGCAATTGTTCTGCGCGGTGTCGCGCCTTTTGAAAATAGACCTCCTATATCGCATTTTTAGGAAAAGTGTTCAACATCAAAGTTGTAGATCTCGTCGAGATCTACAACTTTGATGTTGAACACTTTTCCTAAAAATGTCATATAGGGCGTCTATTTTCAAAGGGCGCGTGTTCTGCGTATATTACCTAAACTATGCGACTCGCAATTGTTCTGCGCGGTGTCGCGCCTTTTGAAAATAGACCTCCTATATCGCATTTTTAGGAAAAGTGTTCAACATCAAAGTTGTAGATCTCGTCGAGATCTACAACTTTGATGTTGAACACTTTTCCTAAAAATGTCATATAGGGCGTCTATTTTCAAAGGGCGCGTGTTCTGCGTATATTACCTAAACTATGCGACTCGCAATTGTTCTGCGCGGTGTCGCGCCTTTTGAAAATAGACCTCCTATATCGCATTTTTAGGAAAAGTGTTCAACATCAAAGTTGTAGATCTCGTCGAGATCTACAACTTTGATGTTGAACACTTTTCCTAAAAATGTCATATAGGGCGTCTATTTTCAAAGGGCGCGTGTTCTGCGTATATTACCTAAACTATGCGACTCGCAATTGTTCTGCGCGGTGTCGCGCCTTTTGAAAATAGACCTCCTATATCGCATTTTTAGGAAAAGTGTTCAACATCAAAGTTGTAGATCTCGTCGAGATCTACAACTTTGATGTTGAACACTTTTCCTAAAAATGTCATATAGGGCGTCTATTTTCAAAGGGCGCGTGTTCTGCGTATATTACCTAAACTATGCGACTCGCAATTGTTCTGCGCGGTGTCGCGCCTTTTGAAAATAGACCTCCTATATCGCATTTTTAGGAAAAGTGTTCAACATCAAAGTTGTAGATCTCGTCGAGATCTACAACTTTGATGTTGAACACTTTTCCTAAAAATGTCATATAGGGCGTCTATTTTCAAAGGGCGCGTGTTCTGCGTATATTACCTAAACTATGCGACTCGCAATTGTTCTGCGCGGTGTCGCGCCTTTTGAAAATAGACCTCCTATATCGCATTTTTAGGAAAAGTGTTCAACATCAAAGTTGTAGATCTCGTCGAGATCTACAACTTTGATGTTGAACACTTTTCCTAAAAATGTCATATAGGGCGTCTATTTTCAAAGGGCGCGTGTTCTGCGTATATTACCTAAACTATGCGACTCGCAATTGTTCTGCGCGGTGTCGCGCCTTTTGAAAATAGACCTCCTATATCGCATTTTTAGGAAAAGTGTTCAACATCAAAGTTGTAGATCTCGTCGAGATCTACAACTTTGATGTTGAACACTTTTCCTAAAAATGTCATATAGGGCGTCTATTTTCAAAGGGCGCGTGTTCTGCGTATATTACCTAAACTATGCGACTCGCAATTGTTCTGCGCGGTGTCGCGCCTTTTGAAAATAGACCTCCTATATCGCATTTTTAGGAAAAGTGTTCAACATCAAAGTTGTAGATCTCGTCGAGATCTACAACTTTGATGTTGAACACTTTTCCTAAAAATGTCATATAGGGCGTCTATTTTCAAAGGGCGCGTGTTCTGCGTATATTACCTAAACTATGCGACTCGCAATTGTTCTGCGCGGTGTCGCGCCTTTTGAAAATAGACCTCCTATATCGCATTTTTAGGAAAAGTGTTCAACATCAAAGTTGTAGATCTCGTCGAGATCTACAACTTTGATGTTGAACACTTTTCCTAAAAATGTCATATAGGGCGTCTATTTTCAAAGGGCGCGTGTTCTGCGTATATTACCTAAACTATGCGACTCGCAATTGTTCTGCGCGGTGTCGCGCCTTTTGAAAATAGACCTCCTATATCGCATTTTTAGGAAAAGTGTTCAACATCAAAGTTGTAGATCTCGTCGAGATCTACAACTTTGATGTTGAACACTTTTCCTAAAAATGTCATATAGGGCGTCTATTTTCAAAGGGCGCGTGTTCTGCGTATATTACCTAAACTATGCGACTCGCAATTGTTCTGCGCGGTGTCGCGCCTTTTGAAAATAGACCTCCTATATCGCATTTTTAGGAAAAGTGTTCAACATCAAAGTTGTAGATCTCGTCGAGATCTACAACTTTGATGTTGAACACTTTTCCTAAAAATGTCATATAGGGCGTCTATTTTCAAAGGGCGCGTGTTCTGCGTATATTACCTAAACTATGCGACTCGCAATTGTTCTGCGCGGTGTCGCGCCTTTTGAAAATAGACCTCCTATATCGCATTTTTAGGAAAAGTGTTCAACATCAAAGTTGTAGATCTCGTCGAGATCTACAACTTTGATGTTGAACACTTTTCCTAAAAATGTCATATAGGGCGTCTATTTTCAAAGGGCGCGTGTTCTGCGTATATTACCTAAACTATGCGACTCGCAATTGTTCTGCGCGGTGTCGCGCCTTTTGAAAATAGACCTCCTATATCGCATTTTTAGGAAAAGTGTTCAACATCAAAGTTGTAGATCTCGTCGAGATCTACAACTTTGATGTTGAACACTTTTCCTAAAAATGTCATATAGGGCGTCTATTTTCAAAGGGCGCGTGTTCTGCGTATATTACCTAAACTATGCGACTCGCAATTGTTCTGCGCGGTGTCGCGCCTTTTGAAAATAGACCTCCTATATCGCATTTTTAGGAAAAGTGTTCAACATCAAAGTTGTAGATCTCGTCGAGATCTACAACTTTGATGTTGAACACTTTTCCTAAAAATGTCATATAGGGCGTCTATTTTCAAAGGGCGCGTGTTCTGCGTATATTACCTAAACTATGCGACTCGCAATTGTTCTGCGCGGTGTCGCGCCTTTTGAAAATAGACCTCCTATATCGCATTTTTAGGAAAAGTGTTCAACATCAAAGTTGTAGATCTCGTCGAGATCTACAACTTTGATGTTGAACACTTTTCCTAAAAATGTCATATAGGGCGTCTATTTTCAAAGGGCGCGTGTTCTGCGTATATTACCTAAACTATGCGACTCGCAATTGTTCTGCGCGGTGTCGCGCCTTTTGAAAATAGACCTCCTATATCGCATTTTTAGGAAAAGTGTTCAACATCAAAGTTGTAGATCTCGTCGAGATCTACAACTTTGATGTTGAACACTTTTCCTAAAAATGTCATATAGGGCGTCTATTTTCAAAGGGCGCGTGTTCTGCGTATATTACCTAAACTATGCGACTCGCAATTGTTCTGCGCGGTGTCGCGCCTTTTGAAAATAGACCTCCTATATCGCATTTTTAGGAAAAGTGTTCAACATCAAAGTTGTAGATCTCGTCGAGATCTACAACTTTGATGTTGAACACTTTTCCTAAAAATGTCATATAGGGCGTCTATTTTCAAAGGGCGCGTGTTCTGCGTATATTACCTAAACTATGCGACTCGCAATTGTTCTGCGCGGTGTCGCGCCTTTTGAAAATAGACCTCCTATATCGCATTTTTAGGAAAAGTGTTCAACATCAAAGTTGTAGATCTCGTCGAGATCTACAACTTTGATGTTGAACACTTTTCCTAAAAATGTCATATAGGGCGTCTATTTTCAAAGGGCGCGTGTTCTGCGTATATTACCTAAACTATGCGACTCGCAATTGTTCTGCGCGGTGTCGCGCCTTTTGAAAATAGACCTCCTATATCGCATTTTTAGGAAAAGTGTTCAACATCAAAGTTGTAGATCTCGTCGAGATCTACAACTTTGATGTTGAACACTTTTCCTAAAAATGTCATATAGGGCGTCTATTTTCAAAGGGCGCGTGTTCTGCGTATATTACCTAAACTATGCGACTCGCAATTGTTCTGCGCGGTGTCGCGCCTTTTGAAAATAGACCTCCTATATCGCATTTTTAGGAAAAGTGTTCAACATCAAAGTTGTAGATCTCGTCGAGATCTACAACTTTGATGTTGAACACTTTTCCTAAAAATGTCATATAGGGCGTCTATTTTCAAAGGGCGCGTGTTCTGCGTATATTACCTAAACTATGCGACTCGCAATTGTTCTGCGCGGTGTCGCGCCTTTTGAAAATAGACCTCCTATATCGCATTTTTAGGAAAAGTGTTCAACATCAAAGTTGTAGATCTCGTCGAGATCTACAACTTTGATGTTGAACACTTTTCCTAAAAATGTCATATAGGGCGTCTATTTTCAAAGGGCGCGTGTTCTGCGTATATTACCTAAACTATGCGACTCGCAATTGTTCTGCGCGGTGTCGCGCCTTTTGAAAATAGACCTCCTATATCGCATTTTTAGGAAAAGTGTTCAACATCAAAGTTGTAGATCTCGTCGAGATCTACAACTTTGATGTTGAACACTTTTCCTAAAAATGTCATATAGGGCGTCTATTTTCAAAGGGCGCGTGTTCTGCGTATATTACCTAAACTATGCGACTCGCAATTGTTCTGCGCGGTGTCGCGCCTTTTGAAAATAGACCTCCTATATCGCATTTTTAGGAAAAGTGTTCAACATCAAAGTTGTAGATCTCGTCGAGATCTACAACTTTGATGTTGAACACTTTTCCTAAAAATGTCATATAGGGCGTCTATTTTCAAAGGGCGCGTGTTCTGCGTATATTACCTAAACTATGCGACTCGCAATTGTTCTGCGCGGTGTCGCGCCTTTTGAAAATAGACCTCCTATATCGCATTTTTAGGAAAAGTGTTCAACATCAAAGTTGTAGATCTCGTCGAGATCTACAACTTTGATGTTGAACACTTTTCCTAAAAATGTCATATAGGGCGTCTATTTTCAAAGGGCGCGTGTTCTGCGTATATTACCTAAACTATGCGACTCGCAATTGTTCTGCGCGGTGTCGCGCCTTTTGAAAATAGACCTCCTATATCGCATTTTTAGGAAAAGTGTTCAACATCAAAGTTGTAGATCTCGTCGAGATCTACAACTTTGATGTTGAACACTTTTCCTAAAAATGTCATATAGGGCGTCTATTTTCAAAGGGCGCGTGTTCTGCGTATATTACCTAAACTATGCGACTCGCAATTGTTCTGCGCGGTGTCGCGCCTTTTGAAAATAGACCTCCTATATCGCATTTTTAGGAAAAGTGTTCAACATCAAAGTTGTAGATCTCGTCGAGATCTACAACTTTGATGTTGAACACTTTTCCTAAAAATGTCATATAGGGCGTCTATTTTCAAAGGGCGCGTGTTCTGCGTATATTACCTAAACTATGCGACTCGCAATTGTTCTGCGCGGTGTCGCGCCTTTTGAAAATAGACCTCCTATATCGCATTTTTAGGAAAAGTGTTCAACATCAAAGTTGTAGATCTCGTCGAGATCTACAACTTTGATGTTGAACACTTTTCCTAAAAATGTCATATAGGGCGTCTATTTTCAAAGGGCGCGTGTTCTGCGTATATTACCTAAACTATGCGACTCGCAATTGTTCTGCGCGGTGTCGCGCCTTTTGAAAATAGACCTCCTATATCGCATTTTTAGGAAAAGTGTTCAACATCAAAGTTGTAGATCTCGTCGAGATCTACAACTTTGATGTTGAACACTTTTCCTAAAAATGTCATATAGGGCGTCTATTTTCAAAGGGCGCGTGTTCTGCGTATATTACCTAAACTATGCGACTCGCAATTGTTCTGCGCGGTGTCGCGCCTTTTGAAAATAGACCTCCTATATCGCATTTTTAGGAAAAGTGTTCAACATCAAAGTTGTAGATCTCGTCGAGATCTACAACTTTGATGTTGAACACTTTTCCTAAAAATGTCATATAGGGCGTCTATTTTCAAAGGGCGCGTGTTCTGCGTATATTACCTAAACTATGCGACTCGCAATTGTTCTGCGCGGTGTCGCGCCTTTTGAAAATAGACCTCCTATATCGCATTTTTAGGAAAAGTGTTCAACATCAAAGTTGTAGATCTCGTCGAGATCTACAACTTTGATGTTGAACACTTTTCCTAAAAATGTCATATAGGGCGTCTATTTTCAAAGGGCGCGTGTTCTGCGTATATTACCTAAACTATGCGACTCGCAATTGTTCTGCGCGGTGTCGCGCCTTTTGAAAATAGACCTCCTATATCGCATTTTTAGGAAAAGTGTTCAACATCAAAGTTGTAGATCTCGTCGAGATCTACAACTTTGATGTTGAACACTTTTCCTAAAAATGTCATATAGGGCGTCTATTTTCAAAGGGCGCGTGTTCTGCGTATATTACCTAAACTATGCGACTCGCAATTGTTCTGCGCGGTGTCGCGCCTTTTGAAAATAGACCTCCTATATCGCATTTTTAGGAAAAGTGTTCAACATCAAAGTTGTAGATCTCGTCGAGATCTACAACTTTGATGTTGAACACTTTTCCTAAAAATGTCATATAGGGCGTCTATTTTCAAAGGGCGCGTGTTCTGCGTATATTACCTAAACTATGCGACTCGCAATTGTTCTGCGCGGTGTCGCGCCTTTTGAAAATAGACCTCCTATATCGCATTTTTAGGAAAAGTGTTCAACATCAAAGTTGTAGATCTCGTCGAGATCTACAACTTTGATGTTGAACACTTTTCCTAAAAATGTCATATAGGGCGTCTATTTTCAAAGGGCGCGTGTTCTGCGTATATTACCTAAACTATGCGACTCGCAATTGTTCTGCGCGGTGTCGCGCCTTTTGAAAATAGACCTCCTATATCGCATTTTTAGGAAAAGTGTTCAACATCAAAGTTGTAGATCTCGTCGAGATCTACAACTTTGATGTTGAACACTTTTCCTAAAAATGTCATATAGGGCGTCTATTTTCAAAGGGCGCGTGTTCTGCGTATATTACCTAAACTATGCGACTCGCAATTGTTCTGCGCGGTGTCGCGCCTTTTGAAAATAGACCTCCTATATCGCATTTTTAGGAAAAGTGTTCAACATCAAAGTTGTAGATCTCGTCGAGATCTACAACTTTGATGTTGAACACTTTTCCTAAAAATGTCATATAGGGCGTCTATTTTCAAAGGGCGCGTGTTCTGCGTATATTACCTAAACTATGCGACTCGCAATTGTTCTGCGCGGTGTCGCGCCTTTTGAAAATAGACCTCCTATATCGCATTTTTAGGAAAAGTGTTCAACATCAAAGTTGTAGATCTCGTCGAGATCTACAACTTTGATGTTGAACACTTTTCCTAAAAATGTCATATAGGGCGTCTATTTTCAAAGGGCGCGTGTTCTGCGTATATTACCTAAACTATGCGACTCGCAATTGTTCTGCGCGGTGTCGCGCCTTTTGAAAATAGACCTCCTATATCGCATTTTTAGGAAAAGTGTTCAACATCAAAGTTGTAGATCTCGTCGAGATCTACAACTTTGATGTTGAACACTTTTCCTAAAAATGTCATATAGGGCGTCTATTTTCAAAGGGCGCGTGTTCTGCGTATATTACCTAAACTATGCGACTCGCAATTGTTCTGCGCGGTGTCGCGCCTTTTGAAAATAGACCTCCTATATCGCATTTTTAGGAAAAGTGTTCAACATCAAAGTTGTAGATCTCGTCGAGATCTACAACTTTGATGTTGAACACTTTTCCTAAAAATGTCATATAGGGCGTCTATTTTCAAAGGGCGCGTGTTCTGCGTATATTACCTAAACTATGCGACTCGCAATTGTTCTGCGCGGTGTCGCGCCTTTTGAAAATAGACCTCCTATATCGCATTTTTAGGAAAAGTGTTCAACATCAAAGTTGTAGATCTCGTCGAGATCTACAACTTTGATGTTGAACACTTTTCCTAAAAATGTCATATAGGGCGTCTATTTTCAAAGGGCGCGTGTTCTGCGTATATTACCTAAACTATGCGACTCGCAATTGTTCTGCGCGGTGTCGCGCCTTTTGAAAATAGACCTCCTATATCGCATTTTTAGGAAAAGTGTTCAACATCAAAGTTGTAGATCTCGTCGAGATCTACAACTTTGATGTTGAACACTTTTCCTAAAAATGTCATATAGGGCGTCTATTTTCAAAGGGCGCGTGTTCTGCGTATATTACCTAAACTATGCGACTCGCAATTGTTCTGCGCGGTGTCGCGCCTTTTGAAAATAGACCTCCTATATCGCATTTTTAGGAAAAGTGTTCAACATCAAAGTTGTAGATCTCGTCGAGATCTACAACTTTGATGTTGAACACTTTTCCTAAAAATGTCATATAGGGCGTCTATTTTCAAAGGGCGCGTGTTCTGCGTATATTACCTAAACTATGCGACTCGCAATTGTTCTGCGCGGTGTCGCGCCTTTTGAAAATAGACCTCCTATATCGCATTTTTAGGAAAAGTGTTCAACATCAAAGTTGTAGATCTCGTCGAGATCTACAACTTTGATGTTGAACACTTTTCCTAAAAATGTCATATAGGGCGTCTATTTTCAAAGGGCGCGTGTTCTGCGTATATTACCTAAACTATGCGACTCGCAATTGTTCTGCGCGGTGTCGCGCCTTTTGAAAATAGACCTCCTATATCGCATTTTTAGGAAAAGTGTTCAACATCAAAGTTGTAGATCTCGTCGAGATCTACAACTTTGATGTTGAACACTTTTCCTAAAAATGTCATATAGGGCGTCTATTTTCAAAGGGCGCGTGTTCTGCGTATATTACCTAAACTATGCGACTCGCAATTGTTCTGCGCGGTGTCGCGCCTTTTGAAAATAGACCTCCTATATCGCATTTTTAGGAAAAGTGTTCAACATCAAAGTTGTAGATCTCGTCGAGATCTACAACTTTGATGTTGAACACTTTTCCTAAAAATGTCATATAGGGCGTCTATTTTCAAAGGGCGCGTGTTCTGCGTATATTACCTAAACTATGCGACTCGCAATTGTTCTGCGCGGTGTCGCGCCTTTTGAAAATAGACCTCCTATATCGCATTTTTAGGAAAAGTGTTCAACATCAAAGTTGTAGATCTCGTCGAGATCTACAACTTTGATGTTGAACACTTTTCCTAAAAATGTCATATAGGGCGTCTATTTTCAAAGGGCGCGTGTTCTGC
Source organism: Dactylorhiza incarnata (assembly GCA_033032865.1). NCBI lineage: Eukaryota > Viridiplantae > Streptophyta > Magnoliopsida > Asparagales > Orchidaceae > Dactylorhiza > Dactylorhiza incarnata. The sequence goes on along the minus strand of JAWHQI010001211.1, from coordinate 87,040 downwards.
GTATATTACCTAAACTATGCGACTCGCAATTGTTCTGCGCGGTGTCGCGCCTTTTGAAAATAGACCTCCTATATCGCATTTTTAGGAAAAGTGTTCAACATCAAAGTTGTAGATCTCGTCGAGATCTACAACTTTGATGTTGAACACTTTTCCTAAAAATGTCATATAGGGCGTCTATTTTCAAAGGGCGCGTGTTCTGCGTATATTACCTAAACTATGCGACTCGCAATTGTTCTGCGCGGTGTCGCGCCTTTTGAAAATAGACCTCCTATATCGCATTTTTAGGAAAAGTGTTCAACATCAAAGTTGTAGATCTCGTCGAGATCTACAACTTTGATGTTGAACACTTTTCCTAAAAATGTCATATAGGGCGTCTATTTTCAAAGGGCGCGTGTTCTGCGTATATTACCTAAACTATGCGACTCGCAATTGTTCTGCGCGGTGTCGCGCCTTTTGAAAATAGACCTCCTATATCGCATTTTTAGGAAAAGTGTTCAACATCAAAGTTGTAGATCTCGTCGAGATCTACAACTTTGATGTTGAACACTTTTCCTAAAAATGTCATATAGGGCGTCTATTTTCAAAGGGCGCGTGTTCTGCGTATATTACCTAAACTATGCGACTCGCAATTGTTCTGCGCGGTGTCGCGCCTTTTGAAAATAGACCTCCTATATCGCATTTTTAGGAAAAGTGTTCAACATCAAAGTTGTAGATCTCGTCGAGATCTACAACTTTGATGTTGAACACTTTTCCTAAAAATGTCATATAGGGCGTCTATTTTCAAAGGGCGCGTGTTCTGCGTATATTACCTAAACTATGCGACTCGCAATTGTTCTGCGCGGTGTCGCGCCTTTTGAAAATAGACCTCCTATATCGCATTTTTAGGAAAAGTGTTCAACATCAAAGTTGTAGATCTCGTCGAGATCTACAACTTTGATGTTGAACACTTTTCCTAAAAATGTCATATAGGGCGTCTATTTTCAAAGGGCGCGTGTTCTGCGTATATTACCTAAACTATGCGACTCGCAATTGTTCTGCGCGGTGTCGCGCCTTTTGAAAATAGACCTCCTATATCGCATTTTTAGGAAAAGTGTTCAACATCAAAGTTGTAGATCTCGTCGAGATCTACAACTTTGATGTTGAACACTTTTCCTAAAAATGTCATATAGGGCGTCTATTTTCAAAGGGCGCGTGTTCTGCGTATATTACCTAAACTATGCGACTCGCAATTGTTCTGCGCGGTGTCGCGCCTTTTGAAAATAGACCTCCTATATCGCATTTTTAGGAAAAGTGTTCAACATCAAAGTTGTAGATCTCGTCGAGATCTACAACTTTGATGTTGAACACTTTTCCTAAAAATGTCATATAGGGCGTCTATTTTCAAAGGGCGCGTGTTCTGCGTATATTACCTAAACTATGCGACTCGCAATTGTTCTGCGCGGTGTCGCGCCTTTTGAAAATAGACCTCCTATATCGCATTTTTAGGAAAAGTGTTCAACATCAAAGTTGTAGATCTCGTCGAGATCTACAACTTTGATGTTGAACACTTTTCCTAAAAATGTCATATAGGGCGTCTATTTTCAAAGGGCGCGTGTTCTGCGTATATTACCTAAACTATGCGACTCGCAATTGTTCTGCGCGGTGTCGCGCCTTTTGAAAATAGACCTCCTATATCGCATTTTTAGGAAAAGTGTTCAACATCAAAGTTGTAGATCTCGTCGAGATCTACAACTTTGATGTTGAACACTTTTCCTAAAAATGTCATATAGGGCGTCTATTTTCAAAGGGCGCGTGTTCTGCGTATATTACCTAAACTATGCGACTCGCAATTGTTCTGCGCGGTGTCGCGCCTTTTGAAAATAGACCTCCTATATCGCATTTTTAGGAAAAGTGTTCAACATCAAAGTTGTAGATCTCGTCGAGATCTACAACTTTGATGTTGAACACTTTTCCTAAAAATGTCATATAGGGCGTCTATTTTCAAAGGGCGCGTGTTCTGCGTATATTACCTAAACTATGCGACTCGCAATTGTTCTGCGCGGTGTCGCGCCTTTTGAAAATAGACCTCCTATATCGCATTTTTAGGAAAAGTGTTCAACATCAAAGTTGTAGATCTCGTCGAGATCTACAACTTTGATGTTGAACACTTTTCCTAAAAATGTCATATAGGGCGTCTATTTTCAAAGGGCGCGTGTTCTGCGTATATTACCTAAACTATGCGACTCGCAATTGTTCTGCGCGGTGTCGCGCCTTTTGAAAATAGACCTCCTATATCGCATTTTTAGGAAAAGTGTTCAACATCAAAGTTGTAGATCTCGTCGAGATCTACAACTTTGATGTTGAACACTTTTCCTAAAAATGTCATATAGGGCGTCTATTTTCAAAGGGCGCGTGTTCTGCGTATATTACCTAAACTATGCGACTCGCAATTGTTCTGCGCGGTGTCGCGCCTTTTGAAAATAGACCTCCTATATCGCATTTTTAGGAAAAGTGTTCAACATCAAAGTTGTAGATCTCGTCGAGATCTACAACTTTGATGTTGAACACTTTTCCTAAAAATGTCATATAGGGCGTCTATTTTCAAAGGGCGCGTGTTCTGCGTATATTACCTAAACTATGCGACTCGCAATTGTTCTGCGCGGTGTCGCGCCTTTTGAAAATAGACCTCCTATATCGCATTTTTAGGAAAAGTGTTCAACATCAAAGTTGTAGATCTCGTCGAGATCTACAACTTTGATGTTGAACACTTTTCCTAAAAATGTCATATAGGGCGTCTATTTTCAAAGGGCGCGTGTTCTGCGTATATTACCTAAACTATGCGACTCGCAATTGTTCTGCGCGGTGTCGCGCCTTTTGAAAATAGACCTCCTATATCGCATTTTTAGGAAAAGTGTTCAACATCAAAGTTGTAGATCTCGTCGAGATCTACAACTTTGATGTTGAACACTTTTCCTAAAAATGTCATATAGGGCGTCTATTTTCAAAGGGCGCGTGTTCTGCGTATATTACCTAAACTATGCGACTCGCAATTGTTCTGCGCGGTGTCGCGCCTTTTGAAAATAGACCTCCTATATCGCATTTTTAGGAAAAGTGTTCAACATCAAAGTTGTAGATCTCGTCGAGATCTACAACTTTGATGTTGAACACTTTTCCTAAAAATGTCATATAGGGCGTCTATTTTCAAAGGGCGCGTGTTCTGCGTATATTACCTAAACTATGCGACTCGCAATTGTTCTGCGCGGTGTCGCGCCTTTTGAAAATAGACCTCCTATATCGCATTTTTAGGAAAAGTGTTCAACATCAAAGTTGTAGATCTCGTCGAGATCTACAACTTTGATGTTGAACACTTTTCCTAAAAATGTCATATAGGGCGTCTATTTTCAAAGGGCGCGTGTTCTGCGTATATTACCTAAACTATGCGACTCGCAATTGTTCTGCGCGGTGTCGCGCCTTTTGAAAATAGACCTCCTATATCGCATTTTTAGGAAAAGTGTTCAACATCAAAGTTGTAGATCTCGTCGAGATCTACAACTTTGATGTTGAACACTTTTCCTAAAAATGTCATATAGGGCGTCTATTTTCAAAGGGCGCGTGTTCTGCGTATATTACCTAAACTATGCGACTCGCAATTGTTCTGCGCGGTGTCGCGCCTTTTGAAAATAGACCTCCTATATCGCATTTTTAGGAAAAGTGTTCAACATCAAAGTTGTAGATCTCGTCGAGATCTACAACTTTGATGTTGAACACTTTTCCTAAAAATGTCATATAGGGCGTCTATTTTCAAAGGGCGCGTGTTCTGCGTATATTACCTAAACTATGCGACTCGCAATTGTTCTGCGCGGTGTCGCGCCTTTTGAAAATAGACCTCCTATATCGCATTTTTAGGAAAAGTGTTCAACATCAAAGTTGTAGATCTCGTCGAGATCTACAACTTTGATGTTGAACACTTTTCCTAAAAATGTCATATAGGGCGTCTATTTTCAAAGGGCGCGTGTTCTGCGTATATTACCTAAACTATGCGACTCGCAATTGTTCTGCGCGGTGTCGCGCCTTTTGAAAATAGACCTCCTATATCGCATTTTTAGGAAAAGTGTTCAACATCAAAGTTGTAGATCTCGTCGAGATCTACAACTTTGATGTTGAACACTTTTCCTAAAAATGTCATATAGGGCGTCTATTTTCAAAGGGCGCGTGTTCTGCGTATATTACCTAAACTATGCGACTCGCAATTGTTCTGCGCGGTGTCGCGCCTTTTGAAAATAGACCTCCTATATCGCATTTTTAGGAAAAGTGTTCAACATCAAAGTTGTAGATCTCGTCGAGATCTACAACTTTGATGTTGAACACTTTTCCTAAAAATGTCATATAGGGCGTCTATTTTCAAAGGGCGCGTGTTCTGCGTATATTACCTAAACTATGCGACTCGCAATTGTTCTGCGCGGTGTCGCGCCTTTTGAAAATAGACCTCCTATATCGCATTTTTAGGAAAAGTGTTCAACATCAAAGTTGTAGATCTCGTCGAGATCTACAACTTTGATGTTGAACACTTTTCCTAAAAATGTCATATAGGGCGTCTATTTTCAAAGGGCGCGTGTTCTGCGTATATTACCTAAACTATGCGACTCGCAATTGTTCTGCGCGGTGTCGCGCCTTTTGAAAATAGACCTCCTATATCGCATTTTTAGGAAAAGTGTTCAACATCAAAGTTGTAGATCTCGTCGAGATCTACAACTTTGATGTTGAACACTTTTCCTAAAAATGTCATATAGGGCGTCTATTTTCAAAGGGCGCGTGTTCTGCGTATATTACCTAAACTATGCGACTCGCAATTGTTCTGCGCGGTGTCGCGCCTTTTGAAAATAGACCTCCTATATCGCATTTTTAGGAAAAGTGTTCAACATCAAAGTTGTAGATCTCGTCGAGATCTACAACTTTGATGTTGAACACTTTTCCTAAAAATGTCATATAGGGCGTCTATTTTCAAAGGGCGCGTGTTCTGCGTATATTACCTAAACTATGCGACTCGCAATTGTTCTGCGCGGTGTCGCGCCTTTTGAAAATAGACCTCCTATATCGCATTTTTAGGAAAAGTGTTCAACATCAAAGTTGTAGATCTCGTCGAGATCTACAACTTTGATGTTGAACACTTTTCCTAAAAATGTCATATAGGGCGTCTATTTTCAAAGGGCGCGTGTTCTGCGTATATTACCTAAACTATGCGACTCGCAATTGTTCTGCGCGGTGTCGCGCCTTTTGAAAATAGACCTCCTATATCGCATTTTTAGGAAAAGTGTTCAACATCAAAGTTGTAGATCTCGTCGAGATCTACAACTTTGATGTTGAACACTTTTCCTAAAAATGTCATATAGGGCGTCTATTTTCAAAGGGCGCGTGTTCTGCGTATATTACCTAAACTATGCGACTCGCAATTGTTCTGCGCGGTGTCGCGCCTTTTGAAAATAGACCTCCTATATCGCATTTTTAGGAAAAGTGTTCAACATCAAAGTTGTAGATCTCGTCGAGATCTACAACTTTGATGTTGAACACTTTTCCTAAAAATGTCATATAGGGCGTCTATTTTCAAAGGGCGCGTGTTCTGCGTATATTACCTAAACTATGCGACTCGCAATTGTTCTGCGCGGTGTCGCGCCTTTTGAAAATAGACCTCCTATATCGCATTTTTAGGAAAAGTGTTCAACATCAAAGTTGTAGATCTCGTCGAGATCTACAACTTTGATGTTGAACACTTTTCCTAAAAATGTCATATAGGGCGTCTATTTTCAAAGGGCGCGTGTTCTGCGTATATTACCTAAACTATGCGACTCGCAATTGTTCTGCGCGGTGTCGCGCCTTTTGAAAATAGACCTCCTATATCGCATTTTTAGGAAAAGTGTTCAACATCAAAGTTGTAGATCTCGTCGAGATCTACAACTTTGATGTTGAACACTTTTCCTAAAAATGTCATATAGGGCGTCTATTTTCAAAGGGCGCGTGTTCTGCGTATATTACCTAAACTATGCGACTCGCAATTGTTCTGCGCGGTGTCGCGCCTTTTGAAAATAGACCTCCTATATCGCATTTTTAGGAAAAGTGTTCAACATCAAAGTTGTAGATCTCGTCGAGATCTACAACTTTGATGTTGAACACTTTTCCTAAAAATGTCATATAGGGCGTCTATTTTCAAAGGGCGCGTGTTCTGCGTATATTACCTAAACTATGCGACTCGCAATTGTTCTGCGCGGTGTCGCGCCTTTTGAAAATAGACCTCCTATATCGCATTTTTAGGAAAAGTGTTCAACATCAAAGTTGTAGATCTCGTCGAGATCTACAACTTTGATGTTGAACACTTTTCCTAAAAATGTCATATAGGGCGTCTATTTTCAAAGGGCGCGTGTTCTGCGTATATTACCTAAACTATGCGACTCGCAATTGTTCTGCGCGGTGTCGCGCCTTTTGAAAATAGACCTCCTATATCGCATTTTTAGGAAAAGTGTTCAACATCAAAGTTGTAGATCTCGTCGAGATCTACAACTTTGATGTTGAACACTTTTCCTAAAAATGTCATATAGGGCGTCTATTTTCAAAGGGCGCGTGTTCTGCGTATATTACCTAAACTATGCGACTCGCAATTGTTCTGCGCGGTGTCGCGCCTTTTGAAAATAGACCTCCTATATCGCATTTTTAGGAAAAGTGTTCAACATCAAAGTTGTAGATCTCGTCGAGATCTACAACTTTGATGTTGAACACTTTTCCTAAAAATGTCATATAGGGCGTCTATTTTCAAAGGGCGCGTGTTCTGCGTATATTACCTAAACTATGCGACTCGCAATTGTTCTGCGCGGTGTCGCGCCTTTTGAAAATAGACCTCCTATATCGCATTTTTAGGAAAAGTGTTCAACATCAAAGTTGTAGATCTCGTCGAGATCTACAACTTTGATGTTGAACACTTTTCCTAAAAATGTCATATAGGGCGTCTATTTTCAAAGGGCGCGTGTTCTGCGTATATTACCTAAACTATGCGACTCGCAATTGTTCTGCGCGGTGTCGCGCCTTTTGAAAATAGACCTCCTATATCGCATTTTTAGGAAAAGTGTTCAACATCAAAGTTGTAGATCTCGTCGAGATCTACAACTTTGATGTTGAACACTTTTCCTAAAAATGTCATATAGGGCGTCTATTTTCAAAGGGCGCGTGTTCTGCGTATATTACCTAAACTATGCGACTCGCAATTGTTCTGCGCGGTGTCGCGCCTTTTGAAAATAGACCTCCTATATCGCATTTTTAGGAAAAGTGTTCAACATCAAAGTTGTAGATCTCGTCGAGATCTACAACTTTGATGTTGAACACTTTTCCTAAAAATGTCATATAGGGCGTCTATTTTCAAAGGGCGCGTGTTCTGCGTATATTACCTAAACTATGCGACTCGCAATTGTTCTGCGCGGTGTCGCGCCTTTTGAAAATAGACCTCCTATATCGCATTTTTAGGAAAAGTGTTCAACATCAAAGTTGTAGATCTCGTCGAGATCTACAACTTTGATGTTGAACACTTTTCCTAAAAATGTCATATAGGGCGTCTATTTTCAAAGGGCGCGTGTTCTGCGTATATTACCTAAACTATGCGACTCGCAATTGTTCTGCGCGGTGTCGCGCCTTTTGAAAATAGACCTCCTATATCGCATTTTTAGGAAAAGTGTTCAACATCAAAGTTGTAGATCTCGTCGAGATCTACAACTTTGATGTTGAACACTTTTCCTAAAAATGTCATATAGGGCGTCTATTTTCAAAGGGCGCGTGTTCTGCGTATATTACCTAAACTATGCGACTCGCAATTGTTCTGCGCGGTGTCGCGCCTTTTGAAAATAGACCTCCTATATCGCATTTTTAGGAAAAGTGTTCAACATCAAAGTTGTAGATCTCGTCGAGATCTACAACTTTGATGTTGAACACTTTTCCTAAAAATGTCATATAGGGCGTCTATTTTCAAAGGGCGCGTGTTCTGCGTATATTACCTAAACTATGCGACTCGCAATTGTTCTGCGCGGTGTCGCGCCTTTTGAAAATAGACCTCCTATATCGCATTTTTAGGAAAAGTGTTCAACATCAAAGTTGTAGATCTCGTCGAGATCTACAACTTTGATGTTGAACACTTTTCCTAAAAATGTCATATAGGGCGTCTATTTTCAAAGGGCGCGTGTTCTGCGTATATTACCTAAACTATGCGACTCGCAATTGTTCTGCGCGGTGTCGCGCCTTTTGAAAATAGACCTCCTATATCGCATTTTTAGGAAAAGTGTTCAACATCAAAGTTGTAGATCTCGTCGAGATCTACAACTTTGATGTTGAACACTTTTCCTAAAAATGTCATATAGGGCGTCTATTTTCAAAGGGCGCGTGTTCTGCGTATATTACCTAAACTATGCGACTCGCAATTGTTCTGCGCGGTGTCGCGCCTTTTGAAAATAGACCTCCTATATCGCATTTTTAGGAAAAGTGTTCAACATCAAAGTTGTAGATCTCGTCGAGATCTACAACTTTGATGTTGAACACTTTTCCTAAAAATGTCATATAGGGCGTCTATTTTCAAAGGGCGCGTGTTCTGCGTATATTACCTAAACTATGCGACTCGCAATTGTTCTGCGCGGTGTCGCGCCTTTTGAAAATAGACCTCCTATATCGCATTTTTAGGAAAAGTGTTCAACATCAAAGTTGTAGATCTCGTCGAGATCTACAACTTTGATGTTGAACACTTTTCCTAAAAATGTCATATAGGGCGTCTATTTTCAAAGGGCGCGTGTTCTGCGTATAATTACCTAAACTATGCGACTCGCAATTGTTCTGCGCGGTGTCGCGCCTTTTGAAAATAGACCTCCTATATCGCATTTTTAGGAAAAGTGTTCAACATCAAAGTTGTAGATCTCGTCGAGATCTACAACTTTGATGTTGAACACTTTTCCTAAAAATGTCATATAGGGCGTCTATTTTCAAAGGGCGCGTGTTCTGCGTATATTACCTAAACTATGCGACTCGCAATTGTTCTGCGCGGTGTCGCGCCTTTTGAAAATAGACCTCCTATATCGCATTTTTAGGAAAAGTGTTCAACATCAAAGTTGTAGATCTCGTCGAGATCTACAACTTTGATGTTGAACACTTTTCCTAAAAATGTCATATAGGGCGTCTATTTTCAAAGGGCGCGTGTTCTGCGTATATTACCTAAACTATGCGACTCGCAATTGTTCTGCGCGGTGTCGCGCCTTTTGAAAATAGACCTCCTATATCGCATTTTTAGGAAAAGTGTTCAACATCAAAGTTGTAGATCTCGTCGAGATCTACAACTTTGATGTTGAACACTTTTCCTAAAAATGTCATATAGGGCGTCTATTTTCAAAGGGCGCGTGTTCTGCGTATATTACCTAAACTATGCGACTCGCAATTGTTCTGCGCGGTGTCGCGCCTTTTGAAAATAGACCTCCTATATCGCATTTTTTAGGAAAAGTGTTCAACATCAAAGTTGTAGATCTCGTCGAGATCTACAACTTTGATGTTGAACACTTTTCCTAAAAATGTCATATAGGGCGTCTATTTTCAAAGGGCGCGTGTTCTGCGTATATTACCTAAACTATGCGACTCGCAATTGTTCTGCGCGGTGTCGCGCCTTTTGAAAATAGACCTCCTATATCGCATTTTTAGGAAAGTGTTCAACATCAAAGTTGTAGATCTCGTCGAGATCTACAACTTTGATGTTGAACACTTTTCCTAAAAATGTCATATAGGGCGTCTATTTTCAAAGGGCGCGTGTTCTGCGTAAATTACCTAAACTATGCGACTCGCAATTGTTCTGCGCGGTTGTCGCGCCTTTTGAAAATAGACCTCCTATATCGCATTTTTTAGGAAAAGTGTTCAACATCAAAGTGTAGATCTCGTCGAGATCTACAACTTTGATGTTGAACACTTTTCCTAAAAATGTCATATAGGGCGTCTATTTTCAAAGGGCGCGTGTTCTGCGTATATTACCTAAACTATGCGACTCGCAATTGTTCTGCGCGGTGGTCGCGCCTTTTTGAAAATAGACCTCCTATATCGCATTTTTAGGAAAAGTGTTCAACATCAAAGTTGTAGATCTCGTCGAGATCTACAACTTTGATGTTGAACACTTTTCCTAAAAATGTCATATAGGGCGTCTATTTTCAAAGGGCGCGTGTTCTGCGTATAATTACCTAAACTATGCGACTCGCAATTGTTCTGCGCGGTGTCGCGCCTTTTGAAAATAGACCTCCTATATCGCATTTTTAGGAAAAGTGTTCAACATCAAAGTTGTAGATCTCGTCGAGATCTACAACTTTGATGTGAACACTTTTCCTAAAAATGTCATATAGGGCGTCTATTTTCAAAGGGCGCGTGTTCTGCGTAATATTACCTAAACTATGCGACTCGCAATTGTTCTGCGCGGTGTCGCGCCTTTTGAAAATAGACCTCCTATATCGCATTTTTAGGAAAAGTGTTCAACATCAAAGTTGTAGATCTCGTCGAGATCTACAACTTTGATGTTGAACACTTTTCCTAAAAATGTTCATATAGGGCGTCTATTTTCAAAGGGCGCTGTTGTTCTGCGTAATATACCTAAACTATGCGACTCGCAATTGTTCTGCGCGGTGTCGCGCCTTTTGAAAATAGACCTCCTATATCGCATTTTTAGGAAAAGTGTTCAACATCAAAGTTGTAGATCTCGGTCGAGATCTACAACTTTGATGTTGAACACTTTTCCTAAAAATGTCATATAGGGCGTCTATTTTCAAAGGGCGCGTTGTTCTGCGTATATTACCTAAACTATGCGACTCGCAATTGTTCTGCGCGGTGTCGCGCCTTTTGAAAATAGACCTCCTATATCGCATTTTTAGGAAAAGTGTTCAACATCAAAGTTGTAGATCTCGAGATCTACAACTTTGATGTTGAACACTTTTCCTAAAAATGTCATATAGGGCGTCTATTTTCAAAGGGCGCGTGTTCTGCGTATATTACCTAAACTATGCGACTCGCAATTGTTCTGCGCGGTGTCGCGCCTTTTGAAAATAGACCTCCTATATCGCATTTTTAGGAAAAGTGTTCAACATCAAAGTTGTAGATCTCGTCGAGATCTACAACTTTGATGTTGAACACTTTTCCTAAAAATGTCATATAGGGCGTCTATTTTCAAAGGGCGCGTGTTCTGCGTATATTACCTAAACTATGCGACTCGCAATTGTTCTGCGCGGTGTCGCGCCTTTTGAAAATAGACCTCCTATATCGCATTTTTAGGAAAAGTGTTCAACATCAAAGTTGTAGATCTCGTCGAGATCTACAACTTTGATGTTGAACACTTTTCCTAAAAATGTCATATAGGGCGTCTATTTTCAAAGGGCGCGTGTTCTGCGTATATTACCTAAACTATGCGACTCGCAATTGTTCTGCGCGGTGTCGCGCCTTTTGAAAATAGACCTCCTATATCGCATTTTTAGGAAAAGTGTTCAACATCAAAGTTGTAGATCTCGTCGAGATCTACAACTTTGATGTTGAACACTTTTCCTAAAAATGTCATATAGGGCGTCTATTTTCAAAGGGCGCGTGTTCTGCGTATATTACCTAAACTATGCGACTCGCAATTGTTCTGCGCGGTGTCGCGCCTTTTGAAAATAGACCTCCTATATCGCATTTTTAGGAAAAGTGTTCAACATCAAAGTTGTAGATCTCGTCGAGATCTACAACTTTGATGTTGAACACTTTTCCTAAAAATGTCATATAGGGCGTCTATTTTCAAAGGGCGCGTGTTCTGCGTATATTACCTAAACTATGCGACTCGCAATTGTTCTGCGCGGTGTCGCGCCTTTTGAAAATAGACCTCCTATATCGCATTTTTAGGAAAAGTGTTCAACATCAAAGTTGTAGATCTCGTCGAGATCTACAACTTTGATGTTGAACACTTTTCCTAAAAATGTCATATAGGGCGTCTATTTTCAAAGGGCGCGTGTTCTGCGTATATTACCTAAACTATGCGACTCGCAATTGTTCTGCGCGGTGTCGCGCCTTTTGAAAATAGACCTCCTATATCGCATTTTTAGGAAAAGTGTTCAACATCAAAGTTGTAGATCTCGTCGAGATCTACAACTTTGATGTTGAACACTTTTCCTAAAAATGTCATATAGGGCGTCTATTTTCAAAGGCGCGTGTTCTGCGTATATTACCTAAACTATGCGACTCGCAATTGTTCTGCGCGGTGTCGCGCCTTTTGAAAATAGACCTCCTATATCGCATTTTTAGGAAAAGTGTTCAACATCAAAGTTGTAGATCTCGTCGAGATCTACAACTTTGATGTTGAACACTTTTCCTAAAAATGTCATATAGGGCGTCTATTTTCAAAGGGCGCGTGTTCTGCGTATATTACCTAAACTATGCGACTCGCAATTGTTCTGCGCGGTGTCGCGCCTTTTGAAAATAGACCTCCTATATCGCATTTTTAGGAAAAGTGTTCAACATCAAAGTTGTAGATCTCGTCGAGATCTACAACTTTGATGTTGAACACTTTTCCTAAAAATGTCATATAGGGCGTCTATTTTCAAAGGGCGCGTGTTCTGCGTATATTACCTAAACTATGCGACTCGCAATTGTTCTGCGCGGTGTCGCGCCTTTTGAAAATAGACCTCCTATATCGCATTTTTAGGAAAAGTGTTCAACATCAAAGTTGTAGATCTCGTCGAGATCTACAACTTTGATGTTGAACACTTTTCCTAAAAATGTCATATAGGGCGTCTATTTTCAAAGGCGCGTGTTCTGCGTATATTACCTAAACTATGCGACTCGCAATTGTTCTGCGCGGTGTCGCGCCTTTTGAAAATAGACCTCCTATATCGCATTTTTAGGAAAAGTGTTCAACATCAAAGTTGTAGATCTCGTCGAGATCTACAACTTTGATGTTGAACACTTTTCCTAAAAATGTCATATAGGGCGTCTATTTTCAAAGGGCGCGTGTTCTGCGTATATTACCTAAACTATGCGACTCGCAATTGTTCTGCGCGGTGTCGCGCCTTTTGAAAATAGACCTCCTATATCGCATTTTTAGGAAAAGTGTTCAACATCAAAGTTGTAGATCTCGTCGAGATCTACAACTTTGATGTTGAACACTTTTCCTAAAAATGTCATATAGGGCGTCTATTTTCAAAGGGCGCGTGTTCTGCGTATATTACCTAAACTATGCGACTCGCAATTGTTCTGCGCGGTGTCGCGCCTTTTGAAAATAGACCTCCTATATCGCATTTTTAGGAAAAGTGTTCAACATCAAAGTTGTAGATCTCGTCGAGATCTACAACTTTGATGTTGAACACTTTTCCTAAAAATGTCATATAGGGCGTCTATTTTCAAAGGGCGCGTGTTCTGCGTATATTACCTAAACTATGCGACTCGCAATTGTTCTGCGCGGTGTCGCGCCTTTTGAAAATAGACCTCCTATATCGCATTTTTAGGAAAAGTGTTCAACATCAAAGTTGTAGATCTCGTCGAGATCTACAACTTTGATGTTGAACACTTTTCCTAAAAATGTCATATAGGGCGTCTATTTTCAAAGGGCGCGTGTTCTGCGTATATTACCTAAACTATGCGACTCGCAATTGTTCTGCGCGGTGTCGCGCCTTTTGAAAATAGACCTCCTATATCGCATTTTTAGGAAAAGTGTTCAACATCAAAGTTGTAGATCTCGTCGAGATCTACAACTTTGATGTTGAACACTTTTCCTAAAAATGTCATATAGGGCGTCTATTTTCAAAGGGCGCGTGTTCTGCGTATATTACCTAAACTATGCGACTCGCAATTGTTCTGCGCGGTGTCGCGCCTTTTGAAAATAGACCTCCTATATCGCATTTTTAGGAAAAGTGTTCAACATCAAAGTTGTAGATCTCGTCGAGATCTACAACTTTGATGTTGAACACTTTTCCTAAAAATGTCATATAGGGCGTCTATTTTCAAAGGGCGCGTGTTCTGCGTATATTACCTAAACTATGCGACTCGCAATTGTTCTGCGCGGTGTCGCGCCTTTTGAAAATAGACCTCCTATATCGCATTTTTAGGAAAAGTGTTCAACATCAAAGTTGTAGATCTCGTCGAGATCTACAACTTTGATGTTGAACACTTTTCCTAAAAATGTCATATAGGGCGTCTATTTTCAAAGGGCGCGTGTTCTGCGTATATTACCTAAACTATGCGACTCGCAATTGTTCTGCGCGGTGTCGCGCCTTTTGAAAATAGACCTCCTATATCGCATTTTTAGGAAAAGTGTTCAACATCAAAGTTGTAGATCTCGTCGAGATCTACAACTTTGATGTTGAACACTTTTCCTAAAAATGTCATATAGGGCGTCTATTTTCAAAGGGCGCGTGTTCTGCGTATATTACCTAAACTATGCGACTCGCAATTGTTCTGCGCGGTGTCGCGCCTTTTGAAAATAGACCTCCTATATCGCATTTTTAGGAAAAGTGTTCAACATCAAAGTTGTAGATCTCGTCGAGATCTACAACTTTGATGTTGAACACTTTTCCTAAAAATGTCATATAGGGCGTCTATTTTCAAAGGGCGCGTGTTCTGCGTATATTACCTAAACTATGCGACTCGCAATTGTTCTGCGCGGTGTCGCGCCTTTTGAAAATAGACCTCCTATATCGCATTTTTAGGAAAAGTGTTCAACATCAAAGTTGTAGATCTCGTCGAGATCTACAACTTTGATGTTGAACACTTTTCCTAAAAATGTCATATAGGGCGTCTATTTTCAAAGGGCGCGTGTTCTGCGTATATTACCTAAACTATGCGACTCGCAATTGTTCTGCGCGGTGTCGCGCCTTTTGAAAATAGACCTCCTATATCGCATTTTTAGGAAAAGTGTTCAACATCAAAGTTGTAGATCTCGTCGAGATCTACAACTTTGATGTTGAACACTTTTCCTAAAAATGTCATATAGGGCGTCTATTTTCAAAGGGCGCGTGTTCTGCGTATATTACCTAAACTATGCGACTCGCAATTGTTCTGCGCGGTGTCGCGCCTTTTGAAAATAGACCTCCTATATCGCATTTTTAGGAAAAGTGTTCAACATCAAAGTTGTAGATCTCGTCGAGATCTACAACTTTGATGTTGAACACTTTTCCTAAAAATGTCATATAGGGCGTCTATTTTCAAAGGGCGCGTGTTCTGCGTATATTACCTAAACTATGCGACTCGCAATTGTTCTGCGCGGTGTCGCGCCTTTTGAAAATAGACCTCCTATATCGCATTTTTAGGAAAAGTGTTCAACATCAAAGTTGTAGATCTCGTCGAGATCTACAACTTTGATGTTGAACACTTTTCCTAAAAATGTCATATAGGGCGTCTATTTTCAAAGGGCGCGTGTTCTGCGTATATTACCTAAACTATGCGACTCGCAATTGTTCTGCGCGGTGTCGCGCCTTTTGAAAATAGACCTCCTATATCGCATTTTTAGGAAAAGTGTTCAACATCAAAGTTGTAGATCTCGTCGAGATCTACAACTTTGATGTTGAACACTTTTCCTAAAAATGTCATATAGGGCGTCTATTTTCAAAGGGCGCGTGTTCTGCGTATATTACCTAAACTATGCGACTCGCAATTGTTCTGCGCGGTGTCGCGCCTTTTGAAAATAGACCTCCTATATCGCATTTTTAGGAAAAGTGTTCAACATCAAAGTTGTAGATCTCGTCGAGATCTACAACTTTGATGTTGAACACTTTTCCTAAAAATGTCATATAGGGCGTCTATTTTCAAAGGGCGCGTGTTCTGCGTATATTACCTAAACTATGCGACTCGCAATTGTTCTGCGCGGTGTCGCGCCTTTTGAAAATAGACCTCCTATATCGCATTTTTAGGAAAAGTGTTCAACATCAAAGTTGTAGATCTCGTCGAGATCTACAACTTTGATGTTGAACACTTTTCCTAAAAATGTCATATAGGGCGTCTATTTTCAAAGGGCGCGTGTTCTGCGTATATTACCTAAACTATGCGACTCGCAATTGTTCTGCGCGGTGTCGCGCCTTTTGAAAATAGACCTCCTATATCGCATTTTTAGGAAAAGTGTTCAACATCAAAGTTGTAGATCTCGTCGAGATCTACAACTTTGATGTTGAACACTTTTCCTAAAAATGTCATATAGGGCGTCTATTTTCAAAGGGCGCGTGTTCTGCGTATATTACCTAAACTATGCGACTCGCAATTGTTCTGCGCGGTGTCGCGCCTTTTGAAAATAGACCTCCTATATCGCATTTTTAGGAAAAGTGTTCAACATCAAAGTTGTAGATCTCGTCGAGATCTACAACTTTGATGTTGAACACTTTTCCTAAAAATGTCATATAGGGCGTCTATTTTCAAAGGGCGCGTGTTCTGCGTATATTACCTAAACTATGCGACTCGCAATTGTTCTGCGCGGTGTCGCGCCTTTTGAAAATAGACCTCCTATATCGCATTTTTAGGAAAAGTGTTCAACATCAAAGTTGTAGATCTCGTCGAGATCTACAACTTTGATGTTGAACACTTTTCCTAAAAATGTCATATAGGGCGTCTATTTTCAAAGGGCGCGTGTTCTGCGTATATTACCTAAACTATGCGACTCGCAATTGTTCTGCGCGGTGTCGCGCCTTTTGAAAATAGACCTCCTATATCGCATTTTTAGGAAAAGTGTTCAACATCAAAGTTGTAGATCTCGTCGAGATCTACAACTTTGATGTTGAACACTTTTCCTAAAAATGTCATATAGGGCGTCTATTTTCAAAGGGCGCGTGTTCTGCGTATATTACCTAAACTATGCGACTCGCAATTGTTCTGCGCGGTGTCGCGCCTTTTGAAAATAGACCTCCTATATCGCATTTTTAGGAAAAGTGTTCAACATCAAAGTTGTAGATCTCGTCGAGATCTACAACTTTGATGTTGAACACTTTTCCTAAAAATGTCATATAGGGCGTCTATTTTCAAAGGGCGCGTGTTCTGCGTATATTACCTAAACTATGCGACTCGCAATTGTTCTGCGCGGTGTCGCGCCTTTTGAAAATAGACCTCCTATATCGCATTTTTAGGAAAAGTGTTCAACATCAAAGTTGTAGATCTCGTCGAGATCTACAACTTTGATGTTGAACACTTTTCCTAAAAATGTCATATAGGGCGTCTATTTTCAAAGGGCGCGTGTTCTGCGTATATTACCTAAACTATGCGACTCGCAATTGTTCTGCGCGGTGTCGCGCCTTTTGAAAATAGACCTCCTATATCGCATTTTTAGGAAAAGTGTTCAACATCAAAGTTGTAGATCTCGTCGAGATCTACAACTTTGATGTTGAACACTTTTCCTAAAAATGTCATATAGGGCGTCTATTTTCAAAGGGCGCGTGTTCTGCGTATATTACCTAAACTATGCGACTCGCAATTGTTCTGCGCGGTGTCGCGCCTTTTGAAAATAGACCTCCTATATCGCATTTTTAGGAAAAGTGTTCAACATCAAAGTTGTAGATCTCGTCGAGATCTACAACTTTGATGTTGAACACTTTTCCTAAAAATGTCATATAGGGCGTCTATTTTCAAAGGGCGCGTGTTCTGCGTATATTACCTAAACTATGCGACTCGCAATTGTTCTGCGCGGTGTCGCGCCTTTTGAAAATAGACCTCCTATATCGCATTTTTAGGAAAAGTGTTCAACATCAAAGTTGTAGATCTCGTCGAGATCTACAACTTTGATGTTGAACACTTTTCCTAAAAATGTCATATAGGGCGTCTATTTTCAAAGGGCGCGTGTTCTGCGTATATTACCTAAACTATGCGACTCGCAATTGTTCTGCGCGGTGTCGCGCCTTTTGAAAATAGACCTCCTATATCGCATTTTTAGGAAAAGTGTTCAACATCAAAGTTGTAGATCTCGTCGAGATCTACAACTTTGATGTTGAACACTTTTCCTAAAAATGTCATATAGGGCGTCTATTTTCAAAGGGCGCGTGTTCTGCGTATATTACCTAAACTATGCGACTCGCAATTGTTCTGCGCGGTGTCGCGCCTTTTGAAAATAGACCTCCTATATCGCATTTTTAGGAAAAGTGTTCAACATCAAAGTTGTAGATCTCGTCGAGATCTACAACTTTGATGTTGAACACTTTTCCTAAAAATGTCATATAGGGCGTCTATTTTCAAAGGGCGCGTGTTCTGCGTATATTACCTAAACTATGCGACTCGCAATTGTTCTGCGCGGTGTCGCGCCTTTTGAAAATAGACCTCCTATATCGCATTTTTAGGAAAAGTGTTCAACATCAAAGTTGTAGATCTCGTCGAGATCTACAACTTTGATGTTGAACACTTTTCCTAAAAATGTCATATAGGGCGTCTATTTTCAAAG
Source organism: Dactylorhiza incarnata (assembly GCA_033032865.1). Taxonomy (NCBI): domain Eukaryota; kingdom Viridiplantae; phylum Streptophyta; class Magnoliopsida; order Asparagales; family Orchidaceae; genus Dactylorhiza; species Dactylorhiza incarnata. The sequence goes on along the minus strand of JAWHQI010001211.1, from coordinate 68,649 downwards.
GGCGCGTGTTCTGCGTATATTACCTAAACTATGCGACTCGCAATTGTTCTGCGCGGTGTCGCGCCTTTTGAAAATAGACCTCCTATATCGCATTTTTAGGAAAAGTGTTCAACATCAAAGTTGTAGATCTCGTCGAGATCTACAACTTTGATGTTGAACACTTTTCCTAAAAATGTCATATAGGGCGTCTATTTTCAAAGGGCGCGTGTTCTGCGTATATTACCTAAACTATGCGACTCGCAATTGTTCTGCGCGGTGTCGCGCCTTTTGAAAATAGACCTCCTATATCGCATTTTTAGGAAAAGTGTTCAACATCAAAGTTGTAGATCTCGTCGAGATCTACAACTTTGATGTTGAACACTTTTCCTAAAAATGTCATATAGGGCGTCTATTTTCAAAGGGCGCGTGTTCTGCGTATATTACCTAAACTATGCGACTCGCAATTGTTCTGCGCGGTGTCGCGCCTTTTGAAAATAGACCTCCTATATCGCATTTTTAGGAAAAGTGTTCAACATCAAAGTTGTAGATCTCGTCGAGATCTACAACTTTGATGTTGAACACTTTTCCTAAAAATGTCATATAGGGCGTCTATTTTCAAAGGGCGCGTGTTCTGCGTATATTACCTAAACTATGCGACTCGCAATTGTTCTGCGCGGTGTCGCGCCTTTTGAAAATAGACCTCCTATATCGCATTTTTAGGAAAAGTGTTCAACATCAAAGTTGTAGATCTCGTCGAGATCTACAACTTTGATGTTGAACACTTTTCCTAAAAATGTCATATAGGGCGTCTATTTTCAAAGGGCGCGTGTTCTGCGTATATTACCTAAACTATGCGACTCGCAATTGTTCTGCGCGGTGTCGCGCCTTTTGAAAATAGACCTCCTATATCGCATTTTTAGGAAAAGTGTTCAACATCAAAGTTGTAGATCTCGTCGAGATCTACAACTTTGATGTTGAACACTTTTCCTAAAAATGTCATATAGGGCGTCTATTTTCAAAGGGCGCGTGTTCTGCGTATATTACCTAAACTATGCGACTCGCAATTGTTCTGCGCGGTGTCGCGCCTTTTGAAAATAGACCTCCTATATCGCATTTTTAGGAAAAGTGTTCAACATCAAAGTTGTAGATCTCGTCGAGATCTACAACTTTGATGTTGAACACTTTTCCTAAAAATGTCATATAGGGCGTCTATTTTCAAAGGGCGCGTGTTCTGCGTATATTACCTAAACTATGCGACTCGCAATTGTTCTGCGCGGTGTCGCGCCTTTTGAAAATAGACCTCCTATATCGCATTTTTAGGAAAAGTGTTCAACATCAAAGTTGTAGATCTCGTCGAGATCTACAACTTTGATGTTGAACACTTTTCCTAAAAATGTCATATAGGGCGTCTATTTTCAAAGGGCGCGTGTTCTGCGTATATTACCTAAACTATGCGACTCGCAATTGTTCTGCGCGGTGTCGCGCCTTTTGAAAATAGACCTCCTATATCGCATTTTTAGGAAAAGTGTTCAACATCAAAGTTGTAGATCTCGTCGAGATCTACAACTTTGATGTTGAACACTTTTCCTAAAAATGTCATATAGGGCGTCTATTTTCAAAGGGCGCGTGTTCTGCGTATATTACCTAAACTATGCGACTCGCAATTGTTCTGCGCGGTGTCGCGCCTTTTGAAAATAGACCTCCTATATCGCATTTTTAGGAAAAGTGTTCAACATCAAAGTTGTAGATCTCGTCGAGATCTACAACTTTGATGTTGAACACTTTTCCTAAAAATGTCATATAGGGCGTCTATTTTCAAAGGGCGCGTGTTCTGCGTATATTACCTAAACTATGCGACTCGCAATTGTTCTGCGCGGTGTCGCGCCTTTTGAAAATAGACCTCCTATATCGCATTTTTAGGAAAAGTGTTCAACATCAAAGTTGTAGATCTCGTCGAGATCTACAACTTTGATGTTGAACACTTTTCCTAAAAATGTCATATAGGGCGTCTATTTTCAAAGGGCGCGTGTTCTGCGTATATTACCTAAACTATGCGACTCGCAATTGTTCTGCGCGGTGTCGCGCCTTTTGAAAATAGACCTCCTATATCGCATTTTTAGGAAAAGTGTTCAACATCAAAGTTGTAGATCTCGTCGAGATCTACAACTTTGATGTTGAACACTTTTCCTAAAAATGTCATATAGGGCGTCTATTTTCAAAGGGCGCGTGTTCTGCGTATATTACCTAAACTATGCGACTCGCAATTGTTCTGCGCGGTGTCGCGCCTTTTGAAAATAGACCTCCTATATCGCATTTTTAGGAAAAGTGTTCAACATCAAAGTTGTAGATCTCGTCGAGATCTACAACTTTGATGTTGAACACTTTTCCTAAAAATGTCATATAGGGCGTCTATTTTCAAAGGGCGCGTGTTCTGCGTATATTACCTAAACTATGCGACTCGCAATTGTTCTGCGCGGTGTCGCGCCTTTTGAAAATAGACCTCCTATATCGCATTTTTAGGAAAAGTGTTCAACATCAAAGTTGTAGATCTCGTCGAGATCTACAACTTTGATGTTGAACACTTTTCCTAAAAATGTCATATAGGGCGTCTATTTTCAAAGGGCGCGTGTTCTGCGTATATTACCTAAACTATGCGACTCGCAATTGTTCTGCGCGGTGTCGCGCCTTTTGAAAATAGACCTCCTATATCGCATTTTTAGGAAAAGTGTTCAACATCAAAGTTGTAGATCTCGTCGAGATCTACAACTTTGATGTTGAACACTTTTCCTAAAAATGTCATATAGGGCGTCTATTTTCAAAGGGCGCGTGTTCTGCGTATATTACCTAAACTATGCGACTCGCAATTGTTCTGCGCGGTGTCGCGCCTTTTGAAAATAGACCTCCTATATCGCATTTTTAGGAAAAGTGTTCAACATCAAAGTTGTAGATCTCGTCGAGATCTACAACTTTGATGTTGAACACTTTTCCTAAAAATGTCATATAGGGCGTCTATTTTCAAAGGGCGCGTGTTCTGCGTATATTACCTAAACTATGCGACTCGCAATTGTTCTGCGCGGTGTCGCGCCTTTTGAAAATAGACCTCCTATATCGCATTTTTAGGAAAAGTGTTCAACATCAAAGTTGTAGATCTCGTCGAGATCTACAACTTTGATGTTGAACACTTTTCCTAAAAATGTCATATAGGGCGTCTATTTTCAAAGGGCGCGTGTTCTGCGTATATTACCTAAACTATGCGACTCGCAATTGTTCTGCGCGGTGTCGCGCCTTTTGAAAATAGACCTCCTATATCGCATTTTTAGGAAAAGTGTTCAACATCAAAGTTGTAGATCTCGTCGAGATCTACAACTTTGATGTTGAACACTTTTCCTAAAAATGTCATATAGGGCGTCTATTTTCAAAGGGCGCGTGTTCTGCGTATATTACCTAAACTATGCGACTCGCAATTGTTCTGCGCGGTGTCGCGCCTTTTGAAAATAGACCTCCTATATCGCATTTTTAGGAAAAGTGTTCAACATCAAAGTTGTAGATCTCGTCGAGATCTACAACTTTGATGTTGAACACTTTTCCTAAAAATGTCATATAGGGCGTCTATTTTCAAAGGGCGCGTGTTCTGCGTATATTACCTAAACTATGCGACTCGCAATTGTTCTGCGCGGTGTCGCGCCTTTTGAAAATAGACCTCCTATATCGCATTTTTAGGAAAAGTGTTCAACATCAAAGTTGTAGATCTCGTCGAGATCTACAACTTTGATGTTGAACACTTTTCCTAAAAATGTCATATAGGGCGTCTATTTTCAAAGGGCGCGTGTTCTGCGTATATTACCTAAACTATGCGACTCGCAATTGTTCTGCGCGGTGTCGCGCCTTTTGAAAATAGACCTCCTATATCGCATTTTTAGGAAAAGTGTTCAACATCAAAGTTGTAGATCTCGTCGAGATCTACAACTTTGATGTTGAACACTTTTCCTAAAAATGTCATATAGGGCGTCTATTTTCAAAGGGCGCGTGTTCTGCGTATATTACCTAAACTATGCGACTCGCAATTGTTCTGCGCGGTGTCGCGCCTTTTGAAAATAGACCTCCTATATCGCATTTTTAGGAAAAGTGTTCAACATCAAAGTTGTAGATCTCGTCGAGATCTACAACTTTGATGTTGAACACTTTTCCTAAAAATGTCATATAGGGCGTCTATTTTCAAAGGGCGCGTGTTCTGCGTATATTACCTAAACTATGCGACTCGCAATTGTTCTGCGCGGTGTCGCGCCTTTTGAAAATAGACCTCCTATATCGCATTTTTAGGAAAAGTGTTCAACATCAAAGTTGTAGATCTCGTCGAGATCTACAACTTTGATGTTGAACACTTTTCCTAAAAATGTCATATAGGGCGTCTATTTTCAAAGGGCGCGTGTTCTGCGTATATTACCTAAACTATGCGACTCGCAATTGTTCTGCGCGGTGTCGCGCCTTTTGAAAATAGACCTCCTATATCGCATTTTTAGGAAAAGTGTTCAACATCAAAGTTGTAGATCTCGTCGAGATCTACAACTTTGATGTTGAACACTTTTCCTAAAAATGTCATATAGGGCGTCTATTTTCAAAGGGCGCGTGTTCTGCGTATATTACCTAAACTATGCGACTCGCAATTGTTCTGCGCGGTGTCGCGCCTTTTGAAAATAGACCTCCTATATCGCATTTTTAGGAAAAGTGTTCAACATCAAAGTTGTAGATCTCGTCGAGATCTACAACTTTGATGTTGAACACTTTTCCTAAAAATGTCATATAGGGCGTCTATTTTCAAAGGGCGCGTGTTCTGCGTATATTACCTAAACTATGCGACTCGCAATTGTTCTGCGCGGTGTCGCGCCTTTTGAAAATAGACCTCCTATATCGCATTTTTAGGAAAAGTGTTCAACATCAAAGTTGTAGATCTCGTCGAGATCTACAACTTTGATGTTGAACACTTTTCCTAAAAATGTCATATAGGGCGTCTATTTTCAAAGGGCGCGTGTTCTGCGTATATTACCTAAACTATGCGACTCGCAATTGTTCTGCGCGGTGTCGCGCCTTTTGAAAATAGACCTCCTATATCGCATTTTTAGGAAAAGTGTTCAACATCAAAGTTGTAGATCTCGTCGAGATCTACAACTTTGATGTTGAACACTTTTCCTAAAAATGTCATATAGGGCGTCTATTTTCAAAGGGCGCGTGTTCTGCGTATATTACCTAAACTATGCGACTCGCAATTGTTCTGCGCGGTGTCGCGCCTTTTGAAAATAGACCTCCTATATCGCATTTTTAGGAAAAGTGTTCAACATCAAAGTTGTAGATCTCGTCGAGATCTACAACTTTGATGTTGAACACTTTTCCTAAAAATGTCATATAGGGCGTCTATTTTCAAAGGGCGCGTGTTCTGCGTATATTACCTAAACTATGCGACTCGCAATTGTTCTGCGCGGTGTCGCGCCTTTTGAAAATAGACCTCCTATATCGCATTTTTAGGAAAAGTGTTCAACATCAAAGTTGTAGATCTCGTCGAGATCTACAACTTTGATGTTGAACACTTTTCCTAAAAATGTCATATAGGGCGTCTATTTTCAAAGGGCGCGTGTTCTGCGTATATTACCTAAACTATGCGACTCGCAATTGTTCTGCGCGGTGTCGCGCCTTTTGAAAATAGACCTCCTATATCGCATTTTTAGGAAAAGTGTTCAACATCAAAGTTGTAGATCTCGTCGAGATCTACAACTTTGATGTTGAACACTTTTCCTAAAAATGTCATATAGGGCGTCTATTTTCAAAGGGCGCGTGTTCTGCGTATATTACCTAAACTATGCGACTCGCAATTGTTCTGCGCGGTGTCGCGCCTTTTGAAAATAGACCTCCTATATCGCATTTTTAGGAAAAGTGTTCAACATCAAAGTTGTAGATCTCGTCGAGATCTACAACTTTGATGTTGAACACTTTTCCTAAAAATGTCATATAGGGCGTCTATTTTCAAAGGGCGCGTGTTCTGCGTATATTACCTAAACTATGCGACTCGCAATTGTTCTGCGCGGTGTCGCGCCTTTTGAAAATAGACCTCCTATATCGCATTTTTAGGAAAAGTGTTCAACATCAAAGTTGTAGATCTCGTCGAGATCTACAACTTTGATGTTGAACACTTTTCCTAAAAATGTCATATAGGGCGTCTATTTTCAAAGGGCGCGTGTTCTGCGTATATTACCTAAACTATGCGACTCGCAATTGTTCTGCGCGGTGTCGCGCCTTTTGAAAATAGACCTCCTATATCGCATTTTTAGGAAAAGTGTTCAACATCAAAGTTGTAGATCTCGTCGAGATCTACAACTTTGATGTTGAACACTTTTCCTAAAAATGTCATATAGGGCGTCTATTTTCAAAGGGCGCGTGTTCTGCGTATATTACCTAAACTATGCGACTCGCAATTGTTCTGCGCGGTGTCGCGCCTTTTGAAAATAGACCTCCTATATCGCATTTTTAGGAAAAGTGTTCAACATCAAAGTTGTAGATCTCGTCGAGATCTACAACTTTGATGTTGAACACTTTTCCTAAAAATGTCATATAGGGCGTCTATTTTCAAAGGGCGCGTGTTCTGCGTATATTACCTAAACTATGCGACTCGCAATTGTTCTGCGCGGTGTCGCGCCTTTTGAAAATAGACCTCCTATATCGCATTTTTAGGAAAAGTGTTCAACATCAAAGTTGTAGATCTCGTCGAGATCTACAACTTTGATGTTGAACACTTTTCCTAAAAATGTCATATAGGGCGTCTATTTTCAAAGGGCGCGTGTTCTGCGTATATTACCTAAACTATGCGACTCGCAATTGTTCTGCGCGGTGTCGCGCCTTTTGAAAATAGACCTCCTATATCGCATTTTTAGGAAAAGTGTTCAACATCAAAGTTGTAGATCTCGTCGAGATCTACAACTTTGATGTTGAACACTTTTCCTAAAAATGTCATATAGGGCGTCTATTTTCAAAGGGCGCGTGTTCTGCGTATATTACCTAAACTATGCGACTCGCAATTGTTCTGCGCGGTGTCGCGCCTTTTGAAAATAGACCTCCTATATCGCATTTTTAGGAAAAGTGTTCAACATCAAAGTTGTAGATCTCGTCGAGATCTACAACTTTGATGTTGAACACTTTTCCTAAAAATGTCATATAGGGCGTCTATTTTCAAAGGGCGCGTGTTCTGCGTATATTACCTAAACTATGCGACTCGCAATTGTTCTGCGCGGTGTCGCGCCTTTTGAAAATAGACCTCCTATATCGCATTTTTAGGAAAAGTGTTCAACATCAAAGTTGTAGATCTCGTCGAGATCTACAACTTTGATGTTGAACACTTTTCCTAAAAATGTCATATAGGGCGTCTATTTTCAAAGGGCGCGTGTTCTGCGTATATTACCTAAACTATGCGACTCGCAATTGTTCTGCGCGGTGTCGCGCCTTTTGAAAATAGACCTCCTATATCGCATTTTTAGGAAAAGTGTTCAACATCAAAGTTGTAGATCTCGTCGAGATCTACAACTTTGATGTTGAACACTTTTCCTAAAAATGTCATATAGGGCGTCTATTTTCAAAGGGCGCGTGTTCTGCGTATATTACCTAAACTATGCGACTCGCAATTGTTCTGCGCGGTGTCGCGCCTTTTGAAAATAGACCTCCTATATCGCATTTTTAGGAAAAGTGTTCAACATCAAAGTTGTAGATCTCGTCGAGATCTACAACTTTGATGTTGAACACTTTTCCTAAAAATGTCATATAGGGCGTCTATTTTCAAAGGGCGCGTGTTCTGCGTATATTACCTAAACTATGCGACTCGCAATTGTTCTGCGCGGTGTCGCGCCTTTTGAAAATAGACCTCCTATATCGCATTTTTAGGAAAAGTGTTCAACATCAAAGTTGTAGATCTCGTCGAGATCTACAACTTTGATGTTGAACACTTTTCCTAAAAATGTCATATAGGGCGTCTATTTTCAAAGGGCGCGTGTTCTGCGTATATTACCTAAACTATGCGACTCGCAATTGTTCTGCGCGGTGTCGCGCCTTTTGAAAATAGACCTCCTATATCGCATTTTTAGGAAAAGTGTTCAACATCAAAGTTGTAGATCTCGTCGAGATCTACAACTTTGATGTTGAACACTTTTCCTAAAAATGTCATATAGGGCGTCTATTTTCAAAGGGCGCGTGTTCTGCGTATATTACCTAAACTATGCGACTCGCAATTGTTCTGCGCGGTGTCGCGCCTTTTGAAAATAGACCTCCTATATCGCATTTTTAGGAAAAGTGTTCAACATCAAAGTTGTAGATCTCGTCGAGATCTACAACTTTGATGTTGAACACTTTTCCTAAAAATGTCATATAGGGCGTCTATTTTCAAAGGGCGCGTGTTCTGCGTATATTACCTAAACTATGCGACTCGCAATTGTTCTGCGCGGTGTCGCGCCTTTTGAAAATAGACCTCCTATATCGCATTTTTAGGAAAAGTGTTCAACATCAAAGTTGTAGATCTCGTCGAGATCTACAACTTTGATGTTGAACACTTTTCCTAAAAATGTCATATAGGGCGTCTATTTTCAAAGGGCGCGTGTTCTGCGTATATTACCTAAACTATGCGACTCGCAATTGTTCTGCGCGGTGTCGCGCCTTTTGAAAATAGACCTCCTATATCGCATTTTTAGGAAAAGTGTTCAACATCAAAGTTGTAGATCTCGTCGAGATCTACAACTTTGATGTTGAACACTTTTCCTAAAAATGTCATATAGGGCGTCTATTTTCAAAGGGCGCGTGTTCTGCGTATATTACCTAAACTATGCGACTCGCAATTGTTCTGCGCGGTGTCGCGCCTTTTGAAAATAGACCTCCTATATCGCATTTTTAGGAAAAGTGTTCAACATCAAAGTTGTAGATCTCGTCGAGATCTACAACTTTGATGTTGAACACTTTTCCTAAAAATGTCATATAGGGCGTCTATTTTCAAAGGGCGCGTGTTCTGCGTATATTACCTAAACTATGCGACTCGCAATTGTTCTGCGCGGTGTCGCGCCTTTTGAAAATAGACCTCCTATATCGCATTTTTAGGAAAAGTGTTCAACATCAAAGTTGTAGATCTCGTCGAGATCTACAACTTTGATGTTGAACACTTTTCCTAAAAATGTCATATAGGGCGTCTATTTTCAAAGGGCGCGTGTTCTGCGTATATTACCTAAACTATGCGACTCGCAATTGTTCTGCGCGGTGTCGCGCCTTTTGAAAATAGACCTCCTATATCGCATTTTTAGGAAAAGTGTTCAACATCAAAGTTGTAGATCTCGTCGAGATCTACAACTTTGATGTTGAACACTTTTCCTAAAAATGTCATATAGGGCGTCTATTTTCAAAGGGCGCGTGTTCTGCGTATATTACCTAAACTATGCGACTCGCAATTGTTCTGCGCGGTGTCGCGCCTTTTGAAAATAGACCTCCTATATCGCATTTTTAGGAAAAGTGTTCAACATCAAAGTTGTAGATCTCGTCGAGATCTACAACTTTGATGTTGAACACTTTTCCTAAAAATGTCATATAGGGCGTCTATTTTCAAAGGGCGCGTGTTCTGCGTATATTACCTAAACTATGCGACTCGCAATTGTTCTGCGCGGTGTCGCGCCTTTTGAAAATAGACCTCCTATATCGCATTTTTAGGAAAAGTGTTCAACATCAAAGTTGTAGATCTCGTCGAGATCTACAACTTTGATGTTGAACACTTTTCCTAAAAATGTCATATAGGGCGTCTATTTTCAAAGGGCGCGTGTTCTGCGTATATTACCTAAACTATGCGACTCGCAATTGTTCTGCGCGGTGTCGCGCCTTTTGAAAATAGACCTCCTATATCGCATTTTTAGGAAAAGTGTTCAACATCAAAGTTGTAGATCTCGTCGAGATCTACAACTTTGATGTTGAACACTTTTCCTAAAAATGTCATATAGGGCGTCTATTTTCAAAGGGCGCGTGTTCTGCGTATATTACCTAAACTATGCGACTCGCAATTGTTCTGCGCGGTGTCGCGCCTTTTGAAAATAGACCTCCTATATCGCATTTTTAGGAAAAGTGTTCAACATCAAAGTTGTAGATCTCGTCGAGATCTACAACTTTGATGTTGAACACTTTTCCTAAAAATGTCATATAGGGCGTCTATTTTCAAAGGGCGCGTGTTCTGCGTATATTACCTAAACTATGCGACTCGCAATTGTTCTGCGCGGTGTCGCGCCTTTTGAAAATAGACCTCCTATATCGCATTTTTAGGAAAAGTGTTCAACATCAAAGTTGTAGATCTCGTCGAGATCTACAACTTTGATGTTGAACACTTTTCCTAAAAATGTCATATAGGGCGTCTATTTTCAAAGGGCGCGTGTTCTGCGTATATTACCTAAACTATGCGACTCGCAATTGTTCTGCGCGGTGTCGCGCCTTTTGAAAATAGACCTCCTATATCGCATTTTTAGGAAAAGTGTTCAACATCAAAGTTGTAGATCTCGTCGAGATCTACAACTTTGATGTTGAACACTTTTCCTAAAAATGTCATATAGGGCGTCTATTTTCAAAGGGCGCGTGTTCTGCGTATATTACCTAAACTATGCGACTCGCAATTGTTCTGCGCGGTGTCGCGCCTTTTGAAAATAGACCTCCTATATCGCATTTTTAGGAAAAGTGTTCAACATCAAAGTTGTAGATCTCGTCGAGATCTACAACTTTGATGTTGAACACTTTTCCTAAAAATGTCATATAGGGCGTCTATTTTCAAAGGGCGCGTGTTCTGCGTATATTACCTAAACTATGCGACTCGCAATTGTTCTGCGCGGTGTCGCGCCTTTTGAAAATAGACCTCCTATATCGCATTTTTAGGAAAAGTGTTCAACATCAAAGTTGTAGATCTCGTCGAGATCTACAACTTTGATGTTGAACACTTTTCCTAAAAATGTCATATAGGGCGTCTATTTTCAAAGGGCGCGTGTTCTGCGTATATTACCTAAACTATGCGACTCGCAATTGTTCTGCGCGGTGTCGCGCCTTTTGAAAATAGACCTCCTATATCGCATTTTTAGGAAAAGTGTTCAACATCAAAGTTGTAGATCTCGTCGAGATCTACAACTTTGATGTTGAACACTTTTCCTAAAAATGTCATATAGGGCGTCTATTTTCAAAGGGCGCGTGTTCTGCGTATATTACCTAAACTATGCGACTCGCAATTGTTCTGCGCGGTGTCGCGCCTTTTGAAAATAGACCTCCTATATCGCATTTTTAGGAAAAGTGTTCAACATCAAAGTTGTAGATCTCGTCGAGATCTACAACTTTGATGTTGAACACTTTTCCTAAAAATGTCATATAGGGCGTCTATTTTCAAAGGGCGCGTGTTCTGCGTATATTACCTAAACTATGCGACTCGCAATTGTTCTGCGCGGTGTCGCGCCTTTTGAAAATAGACCTCCTATATCGCATTTTTAGGAAAAGTGTTCAACATCAAAGTTGTAGATCTCGTCGAGATCTACAACTTTGATGTTGAACACTTTTCCTAAAAATGTCATATAGGGCGTCTATTTTCAAAGGGCGCGTGTTCTGCGTATATTACCTAAACTATGCGACTCGCAATTGTTCTGCGCGGTGTCGCGCCTTTTGAAAATAGACCTCCTATATCGCATTTTTAGGAAAAGTGTTCAACATCAAAGTTGTAGATCTCGTCGAGATCTACAACTTTGATGTTGAACACTTTTCCTAAAAATGTCATATAGGGCGTCTATTTTCAAAGGGCGCGTGTTCTGCGTATATTACCTAAACTATGCGACTCGCAATTGTTCTGCGCGGTGTCGCGCCTTTTGAAAATAGACCTCCTATATCGCATTTTTAGGAAAAGTGTTCAACATCAAAGTTGTAGATCTCGTCGAGATCTACAACTTTGATGTTGAACACTTTTCCTAAAAATGTCATATAGGGCGTCTATTTTCAAAGGGCGCGTGTTCTGCGTATATTACCTAAACTATGCGACTCGCAATTGTTCTGCGCGGTGTCGCGCCTTTTGAAAATAGACCTCCTATATCGCATTTTTAGGAAAAGTGTTCAACATCAAAGTTGTAGATCTCGTCGAGATCTACAACTTTGATGTTGAACACTTTTCCTAAAAATGTCATATAGGGCGTCTATTTTCAAAGGGCGCGTGTTCTGCGTATATTACCTAAACTATGCGACTCGCAATTGTTCTGCGCGGTGTCGCGCCTTTTGAAAATAGACCTCCTATATCGCATTTTTAGGAAAAGTGTTCAACATCAAAGTTGTAGATCTCGTCGAGATCTACAACTTTGATGTTGAACACTTTTCCTAAAAATGTCATATAGGGCGTCTATTTTCAAAGGGCGCGTGTTCTGCGTATATTACCTAAACTATGCGACTCGCAATTGTTCTGCGCGGTGTCGCGCCTTTTGAAAATAGACCTCCTATATCGCATTTTTAGGAAAAGTGTTCAACATCAAAGTTGTAGATCTCGTCGAGATCTACAACTTTGATGTTGAACACTTTTCCTAAAAATGTCATATAGGGCGTCTATTTTCAAAGGGCGCGTGTTCTGCGTATATTACCTAAACTATGCGACTCGCAATTGTTCTGCGCGGTGTCGCGCCTTTTGAAAATAGACCTCCTATATCGCATTTTTAGGAAAAGTGTTCAACATCAAAGTTGTAGATCTCGTCGAGATCTACAACTTTGATGTTGAACACTTTTCCTAAAAATGTCATATAGGGCGTCTATTTTCAAAGGGCGCGTGTTCTGCGTATATTACCTAAACTATGCGACTCGCAATTGTTCTGCGCGGTGTCGCGCCTTTTGAAAATAGACCTCCTATATCGCATTTTTAGGAAAAGTGTTCAACATCAAAGTTGTAGATCTCGTCGAGATCTACAACTTTGATGTTGAACACTTTTCCTAAAAATGTCATATAGGGCGTCTATTTTCAAAGGGCGCGTGTTCTGCGTATATTACCTAAACTATGCGACTCGCAATTGTTCTGCGCGGTGTCGCGCCTTTTGAAAATAGACCTCCTATATCGCATTTTTAGGAAAAGTGTTCAACATCAAAGTTGTAGATCTCGTCGAGATCTACAACTTTGATGTTGAACACTTTTCCTAAAAATGTCATATAGGGCGTCTATTTTCAAAGGGCGCGTGTTCTGCGTATATTACCTAAACTATGCGACTCGCAATTGTTCTGCGCGGTGTCGCGCCTTTTGAAAATAGACCTCCTATATCGCATTTTTAGGAAAAGTGTTCAACATCAAAGTTGTAGATCTCGTCGAGATCTACAACTTTGATGTTGAACACTTTTCCTAAAAATGTCATATAGGGCGTCTATTTTCAAAGGGCGCGTGTTCTGCGTATATTACCTAAACTATGCGACTCGCAATTGTTCTGCGCGGTGTCGCGCCTTTTGAAAATAGACCTCCTATATCGCATTTTTAGGAAAAGTGTTCAACATCAAAGTTGTAGATCTCGTCGAGATCTACAACTTTGATGTTGAACACTTTTCCTAAAAATGTCATATAGGGCGTCTATTTTCAAAGGGCGCGTGTTCTGCGTATATTACCTAAACTATGCGACTCGCAATTGTTCTGCGCGGTGTCGCGCCTTTTGAAAATAGACCTCCTATATCGCATTTTTAGGAAAAGTGTTCAACATCAAAGTTGTAGATCTCGTCGAGATCTACAACTTTGATGTTGAACACTTTTCCTAAAAATGTCATATAGGGCGTCTATTTTCAAAGGGCGCGTGTTCTGCGTATATTACCTAAACTATGCGACTCGCAATTGTTCTGCGCGGTGTCGCGCCTTTTGAAAATAGACCTCCTATATCGCATTTTTAGGAAAAGTGTTCAACATCAAAGTTGTAGATCTCGTCGAGATCTACAACTTTGATGTTGAACACTTTTCCTAAAAATGTCATATAGGGCGTCTATTTTCAAAGGGCGCGTGTTCTGCGTATATTACCTAAACTATGCGACTCGCAATTGTTCTGCGCGGTGTCGCGCCTTTTGAAAATAGACCTCCTATATCGCATTTTTAGGAAAAGTGTTCAACATCAAAGTTGTAGATCTCGTCGAGATCTACAACTTTGATGTTGAACACTTTTCCTAAAAATGTCATATAGGGCGTCTATTTTCAAAGGGCGCGTGTTCTGCGTATATTACCTAAACTATGCGACTCGCAATTGTTCTGCGCGGTGTCGCGCCTTTTGAAAATAGACCTCCTATATCGCATTTTTAGGAAAAGTGTTCAACATCAAAGTTGTAGATCTCGTCGAGATCTACAACTTTGATGTTGAACACTTTTCCTAAAAATGTCATATAGGGCGTCTATTTTCAAAGGGCGCGTGTTCTGCGTATATTACCTAAACTATGCGACTCGCAATTGTTCTGCGCGGTGTCGCGCCTTTTGAAAATAGACCTCCTATATCGCATTTTTAGGAAAAGTGTTCAACATCAAAGTTGTAGATCTCGTCGAGATCTACAACTTTGATGTTGAACACTTTTCCTAAAAATGTCATATAGGGCGTCTATTTTCAAAGGGCGCGTGTTCTGCGTATATTACCTAAACTATGCGACTCGCAATTGTTCTGCGCGGTGTCGCGCCTTTTGAAAATAGACCTCCTATATCGCATTTTTAGGAAAAGTGTTCAACATCAAAGTTGTAGATCTCGTCGAGATCTACAACTTTGATGTTGAACACTTTTCCTAAAAATGTCATATAGGGCGTCTATTTTCAAAGGGCGCGTGTTCTGCGTATATTACCTAAACTATGCGACTCGCAATTGTTCTGCGCGGTGTCGCGCCTTTTGAAAATAGACCTCCTATATCGCATTTTTAGGAAAAGTGTTCAACATCAAAGTTGTAGATCTCGTCGAGATCTACAACTTTGATGTTGAACACTTTTCCTAAAAATGTCATATAGGGCGTCTATTTTCAAAGGGCGCGTGTTCTGCGTATATTACCTAAACTATGCGACTCGCAATTGTTCTGCGCGGTGTCGCGCCTTTTGAAAATAGACCTCCTATATCGCATTTTTAGGAAAAGTGTTCAACATCAAAGTTGTAGATCTCGTCGAGATCTACAACTTTGATGTTGAACACTTTTCCTAAAAATGTCATATAGGGCGTCTATTTTCAAAGGGCGCGTGTTCTGCGTATATTACCTAAACTATGCGACTCGCAATTGTTCTGCGCGGTGTCGCGCCTTTTGAAAATAGACCTCCTATATCGCATTTTTAGGAAAAGTGTTCAACATCAAAGTTGTAGATCTCGTCGAGATCTACAACTTTGATGTTGAACACTTTTCCTAAAAATGTCATATAGGGCGTCTATTTTCAAAGGGCGCGTGTTCTGCGTATATTACCTAAACTATGCGACTCGCAATTGTTCTGCGCGGTGTCGCGCCTTTTGAAAATAGACCTCCTATATCGCATTTTTAGGAAAAGTGTTCAACATCAAAGTTGTAGATCTCGTCGAGATCTACAACTTTGATGTTGAACACTTTTCCTAAAAATGTCATATAGGGCGTCTATTTTCAAAGGGCGCGTGTTCTGCGTATATTACCTAAACTATGCGACTCGCAATTGTTCTGCGCGGTGTCGCGCCTTTTGAAAATAGACCTCCTATATCGCATTTTTAGGAAAAGTGTTCAACATCAAAGTTGTAGATCTCGTCGAGATCTACAACTTTGATGTTGAACACTTTTCCTAAAAATGTCATATAGGGCGTCTATTTTCAAAGGGCGCGTGTTCTGCGTATATTACCTAAACTATGCGACTCGCAATTGTTCTGCGCGGTGTCGCGCCTTTTGAAAATAGACCTCCTATATCGCATTTTTAGGAAAAGTGTTCAACATCAAAGTTGTAGATCTCGTCGAGATCTACAACTTTGATGTTGAACACTTTTCCTAAAAATGTCATATAGGGCGTCTATTTTCAAAGGGCGCGTGTTCTGCGTATATTACCTAAACTATGCGACTCGCAATTGTTCTGCGCGGTGTCGCGCCTTTTGAAAATAGACCTCCTATATCGCATTTTTAGGAAAAGTGTTCAACATCAAAGTTGTAGATCTCGTCGAGATCTACAACTTTGATGTTGAACACTTTTCCTAAAAATGTCATATAGGGCGTCTATTTTCAAAGGGCGCGTGTTCTGCGTATATTACCTAAACTATGCGACTCGCAATTGTTCTGCGCGGTGTCGCGCCTTTTGAAAATAGACCTCCTATATCGCATTTTTAGGAAAAGTGTTCAACATCAAAGTTGTAGATCTCGTCGAGATCTACAACTTTGATGTTGAACACTTTTCCTAAAAATGTCATATAGGGCGTCTATTTTCAAAGGGCGCGTGTTCTGCGTATATTACCTAAACTATGCGACTCGCAATTGTTCTGCGCGGTGTCGCGCCTTTTGAAAATAGACCTCCTATATCGCATTTTTAGGAAAAGTGTTCAACATCAAAGTTGTAGATCTCGTCGAGATCTACAACTTTGATGTTGAACACTTTTCCTAAAAATGTCATATAGGGCGTCTATTTTCAAAGGGCGCGTGTTCTGCGTATATTACCTAAACTATGCGACTCGCAATTGTTCTGCGCGGTGTCGCGCCTTTTGAAAATAGACCTCCTATATCGCATTTTTAGGAAAAGTGTTCAACATCAAAGTTGTAGATCTCGTCGAGATCTACAACTTTGATGTTGAACACTTTTCCTAAAAATGTCATATAGGGCGTCTATTTTCAAAGGGCGCGTGTTCTGCGTATATTACCTAAACTATGCGACTCGCAATTGTTCTGCGCGGTGTCGCGCCTTTTGAAAATAGACCTCCTATATCGCATTTTTAGGAAAAGTGTTCAACATCAAAGTTGTAGATCTCGTCGAGATCTACAACTTTGATGTTGAACACTTTTCCTAAAAATGTCATATAGGGCGTCTATTTTCAAAGGGCGCGTGTTCTGCGTATATTACCTAAACTATGCGACTCGCAATTGTTCTGCGCGGTGTCGCGCCTTTTGAAAATAGACCTCCTATATCGCATTTTTAGGAAAAGTGTTCAACATCAAAGTTGTAGATCTCGTCGAGATCTACAACTTTGATGTTGAACACTTTTCCTAAAAATGTCATATAGGGCGTCTATTTTCAAAGGGCGCGTGTTCTGCGTATATTACCTAAACTATGCGACTCGCAATTGTTCTGCGCGGTGTCGCGCCTTTTGAAAATAGACCTCCTATATCGCATTTTTAGGAAAAGTGTTCAACATCAAAGTTGTAGATCTCGTCGAGATCTACAACTTTGATGTTGAACACTTTTCCTAAAAATGTCATATAGGGCGTCTATTTTCAAAGGGCGCGTGTTCTGCGTATATTACCTAAACTATGCGACTCGCAATTGTTCTGCGCGGTGTCGCGCCTTTTGAAAATAGACCTCCTATATCGCATTTTTAGGAAAAGTGTTCAACATCAAAGTTGTAGATCTCGTCGAGATCTACAACTTTGATGTTGAACACTTTTCCTAAAAATGTCATATAGGGCGTCTATTTTCAAAGGGCGCGTGTTCTGCGTATATTACCTAAACTATGCGACTCGCAATTGTTCTGCGCGGTGTCGCGCCTTTTGAAAATAGACCTCCTATATCGCATTTTTAGGAAAAGTGTTCAACATCAAAGTTGTAGATCTCGTCGAGATCTACAACTTTGATGTTGAACACTTTTCCTAAAAATGTCATATAGGGCGTCTATTTTCAAAGGGCGCGTGTTCTGCGTATATTACCTAAACTATGCGACTCGCAATTGTTCTGCGCGGTGTCGCGCCTTTTGAAAATAGACCTCCTATATCGCATTTTTAGGAAAAGTGTTCAACATCAAAGTTGTAGATCTCGTCGAGATCTACAACTTTGATGTTGAACACTTTTCCTAAAAATGTCATATAGGGCGTCTATTTTCAAAGGGCGCGTGTTCTGCGTATATTACCTAAACTATGCGACTCGCAATTGTTCTGCGCGGTGTCGCGCCTTTTGAAAATAGACCTCCTATATCGCATTTTTAGGAAAAGTGTTCAACATCAAAGTTGTAGATCTCGTCGAGATCTACAACTTTGATGTTGAACACTTTTCCTAAAAATGTCATATAGGGCGTCTATTTTCAAAGGGCGCGTGTTCTGCGTATATTACCTAAACTATGCGACTCGCAATTGTTCTGCGCGGTGTCGCGCCTTTTGAAAATAGACCTCCTATATCGCATTTTTAGGAAAAGTGTTCAACATCAAAGTTGTAGATCTCGTCGAGATCTACAACTTTGATGTTGAACACTTTTCCTAAAAATGTCATATAGGGCGTCTATTTTCAAAGGGCGCGTGTTCTGCGTATATTACCTAAACTATGCGACTCGCAATTGTTCTGCGCGGTGTCGCGCCTTTTGAAAATAGACCTCCTATATCGCATTTTTAGGAAAAGTGTTCAACATCAAAGTTGTAGATCTCGTCGAGATCTACAACTTTGATGTTGAACACTTTTCCTAAAAATGTCATATAGGGCGTCTATTTTCAAAGGGCGCGTGTTCTGCGTATATTACCTAAACTATGCGACTCGCAATTGTTCTGCGCGGTGTCGCGCCTTTTGAAAATAGACCTCCTATATCGCATTTTTAGGAAAAGTGTTCAACATCAAAGTTGTAGATCTCGTCGAGATCTACAACTTTGATGTTGAACACTTTTCCTAAAAATGTCATATAGGGCGTCTATTTTCAAAGGGCGCGTGTTCTGCGTATATTACCTAAACTATGCGACTCGCAATTGTTCTGCGCGGTGTCGCGCCTTTTGAAAATAGACCTCCTATATCGCATTTTTAGGAAAAGTGTTCAACATCAAAGTTGTAGATCTCGTCGAGATCTACAACTTTGATGTTGAACACTTTTCCTAAAAATGTCATATAGGGCGTCTATTTTCAAAGGGCGCGTGTTCTGCGTATATTACCTAAACTATGCGACTCGCAATTGTTCTGCGCGGTGTCGCGCCTTTTGAAAATAGACCTCCTATATCGCATTTTTAGGAAAAGTGTTCAACATCAAAGTTGTAGATCTCGTCGAGATCTACAACTTTGATGTTGAACACTTTTCCTAAAAATGTCATATAGGGCGTCTATTTTCAAAGGGCGCGTGTTCTGCGTATATTACCTAAACTATGCGACTCGCAATTGTTCTGCGCGGTGTCGCGCCTTTTGAAAATAGACCTCCTATATCGCATTTTTAGGAAAAGTGTTCAACATCAAAGTTGTAGATCTCGTCGAGATCTACAACTTTGATGTTGAACACTTTTCCTAAAAATGTCATATAGGGCGTCTATTTTCAAAGGGCGCGTGTTCTGCGTATATTACCTAAACTATGCGACTCGCAATTGTTCTGCGCGGTGTCGCGCCTTTTGAAAATAGACCTCCTATATCGCATTTTTAGGAAAAGTGTTCAACATCAAAGTTGTAGATCTCGTCGAGATCTACAACTTTGATGTTGAACACTTTTCCTAAAAATGTCATATAGGGCGTCTATTTTCAAAGGGCGCGTGTTCTGCGTATATTACCTAAACTATGCGACTCGCAATTGTTCTGCGCGGTGTCGCGCCTTTTGAAAATAGACCTCCTATATCGCATTTTTAGGAAAAGTGTTCAACATCAAAGTTGTAGATCTCGTCGAGATCTACAACTTTGATGTTGAACACTTTTCCTAAAAATGTCATATAGGGCGTCTATTTTCAAAGGGCGCGTGTTCTGCGTATATTACCTAAACTATGCGACTCGCAATTGTTCTGCGCGGTGTCGCGCCTTTTGAAAATAGACCTCCTATATCGCATTTTTAGGAAAAGTGTTCAACATCAAAGTTGTAGATCTCGTCGAGATCTACAACTTTGATGTTGAACACTTTTCCTAAAAATGTCATATAGGGCGTCTATTTTCAAAGGGCGCGTGTTCTGCGTATATTACCTAAACTATGCGACTCGCAATTGTTCTGCGCGGTGTCGCGCCTTTTGAAAATAGACCTCCTATATCGCATTTTTAGGAAAAGTGTTCAACATCAAAGTTGTAGATCTCGTCGAGATCTACAACTTTGATGTTGAACACTTTTCCTAAAAATGTCATATAGGGCGTCTATTTTCAAAGGGCGCGTGTTCTGCGTATATTACCTAAACTATGCGACTCGCAATTGTTCTGCGCGGTGTCGCGCCTTTTGAAAATAGACCTCCTATATCGCATTTTTAGGAAAAGTGTTCAACATCAAAGTTGTAGATCTCGTCGAGATCTACAACTTTGATGTTGAACACTTTTCCTAAAAATGTCATATAGGGCGTCTATTTTCAAAGGGCGCGTGTTCTGCGTATATTACCTAAACTATGCGACTCGCAATTGTTCTGCGCGGTGTCGCGCCTTTTGAAAATAGACCTCCTATATCGCATTTTTAGGAAAAGTGTTCAACATCAAAGTTGTAGATCTCGTCGAGATCTACAACTTTGATGTTGAACACTTTTCCTAAAAATGTCATATAGGGCGTCTATTTTCAAAGGGCGCGTGTTCTGCGTATATTACCTAAACTATGCGACTCGCAATTGTTCTGCGCGGTGTCGCGCCTTTTGAAAATAGACCTCCTATATCGCATTTTTAGGAAAAGTGTTCAACATCAAAGTTGTAGATCTCGTCGAGATCTACAACTTTGATGTTGAACACTTTTCCTAAAAATGTCATATAGGGCGTCTATTTTCAAAGGGCGCGTGTTCTGCGTATATTACCTAAACTATGCGACTCGCAATTGTTCTGCGCGGTGTCGCGCCTTTTGAAAATAGACCTCCTATATCGCATTTTTAGGAAAAGTGTTCAACATCAAAGTTGTAGATCTCGTCGAGATCTACAACTTTGATGTTGAACACTTTTCCTAAAAATGTCATATAGGGCGTCTATTTTCAAAGGGCGCGTGTTCTGCGTATATTACCTAAACTATGCGACTCGCAATTGTTCTGCGCGGTGTCGCGCCTTTTGAAAATAGACCTCCTATATCGCATTTTTAGGAAAAGTGTTCAACATCAAAGTTGTAGATCTCGTCGAGATCTACAACTTTGATGTTGAACACTTTTCCTAAAAATGTCATATAGGGCGTCTATTTTCAAAGGGCGCGTGTTCTGCGTATATTACCTAAACTATGCGACTCGCAATTGTTCTGCGCGGTGTCGCGCCTTTTGAAAATAGACCTCCTATATCGCATTTTTAGGAAAAGTGTTCAACATCAAAGTTGTAGATCTCGTCGAGATCTACAACTTTGATGTTGAACACTTTTCCTAAAAATGTCATATAGGGCGTCTATTTTCAAAGGGCGCGTGTTCTGCGTATATTACCTAAACTATGCGACTCGCAATTGTTCTGCGCGGTGTCGCGCCTTTTGAAAATAGACCTCCTATATCGCATTTTTAGGAAAAGTGTTCAACATCAAAGTTGTAGATCTCGTCGAGATCTACAACTTTGATGTTGAACACTTTTCCTAAAAATGTCATATAGGGCGTCTATTTTCAAAGGGCGCGTGTTCTGCGTATATTACCTAAACTATGCGACTCGCAATTGTTCTGCGCGGTGTCGCGCCTTTTGAAAATAGACCTCCTATATCGCATTTTTAGGAAAAGTGTTCAACATCAAAGTTGTAGATCTCGTCGAGATCTACAACTTTGATGTTGAACACTTTTCCTAAAAATGTCATATAGGGCGTCTATTTTCAAAGGGCGCGTGTTCTGCGTATATTACCTAAACTATGCGACTCGCAATTGTTCTGCGCGGTGTCGCGCCTTTTGAAAATAGACCTCCTATATCGCATTTTTAGGAAAAGTGTTCAACATCAAAGTTGTAGATCTCGTCGAGATCTACAACTTTGATGTTGAACACTTTTCCTAAAAATGTCATATAGGGCGTCTATTTTCAAAGGGCGCGTGTTCTGCGTATATTACCTAAACTATGCGACTCGCAATTGTTCTGCGCGGTGTCGCGCCTTTTGAAAATAGACCTCCTATATCGCATTTTTAGGAAAAGTGTTCAACATCAAAGTTGTAGATCTCGTCGAGATCTACAACTTTGATGTTGAACACTTTTCCTAAAAATGTCATATAGGGCGTCTATTTTCAAAGGGCGCGTGTTCTGCGTATATTACCTAAACTATGCGACTCGCAATTGTTCTGCGCGGTGTCGCGCCTTTTGAAAATAGACCTCCTATATCGCATTTTTAGGAAAAGTGTTCAACATCAAAGTTGTAGATCTCGTCGAGATCTACAACTTTGATGTTGAACACTTTTCCTAAAAATGTCATATAGGGCGTCTATTTTCAAAGGGCGCGTGTTCTGCGTATATTACCTAAACTATGCGACTCGCAATTGTTCTGCGCGGTGTCGCGCCTTTTGAAAATAGACCTCCTATATCGCATTTTTAGGAAAAGTGTTCAACATCAAAGTTGTAGATCTCGTCGAGATCTACAACTTTGATGTTGAACACTTTTCCTAAAAATGTCATATAGGGCGTCTATTTTCAAAGGGCGCGTGTTCTGCGTATATTACCTAAACTATGCGACTCGCAATTGTTCTGCGCGGTGTCGCGCCTTTTGAAAATAGACCTCCTATATCGCATTTTTAGGAAAAGTGTTCAACATCAAAGTTGTAGATCTCGTCGAGATCTACAACTTTGATGTTGAACACTTTTCCTAAAAATGTCATATAGGGCGTCTATTTTCAAAGGGCGCGTGTTCTGCGTATATTACCTAAACTATGCGACTCGCAATTGTTCTGCGCGGTGTCGCGCCTTTTGAAAATAGACCTCCTATATCGCATTTTTAGGAAAAGTGTTCAACATCAAAGTTGTAGATCTCGTCGAGATCTACAACTTTGATGTTGAACACTTTTCCTAAAAATGTCATATAGGGCGTCTATTTTCAAAGGGCGCGTGTTCTGCGTATATTACCTAAACTATGCGACTCGCAATTGTTCTGCGCGGTGTCGCGCCTTTTGAAAATAGACCTCCTATATCGCATTTTTAGGAAAAGTGTTCAACATCAAAGTTGTAGATCTCGTCGAGATCTACAACTTTGATGTTGAACACTTTTCCTAAAAATGTCATATAGGGCGTCTATTTTCAAAGGGCGCGTGTTCTGCGTATATTACCTAAACTATGCGACTCGCAATTGTTCTGCGCGGTGTCGCGCCTTTTGAAAATAGACCTCCTATATCGCATTTTTAGGAAAAGTGTTCAACATCAAAGTTGTAGATCTCGTCGAGATCTACAACTTTGATGTTGAACACTTTTCCTAAAAATGTCATATAGGGCGTCTATTTTCAAAGGGCGCGTGTTCTGCGTATATTACCTAAACTATGCGACTCGCAATTGTTCTGCGCGGTGTCGCGCCTTTTGAAAATAGACCTCCTATATCGCATTTTTAGGAAAAGTGTTCAACATCAAAGTTGTAGATCTCGTCGAGATCTACAACTTTGATGTTGAACACTTTTCCTAAAAATGTCATATAGGGCGTCTATTTTCAAAGGGCGCGTGTTCTGCGTATATTACCTAAACTATGCGACTCGCAATTGTTCTGCGCGGTGTCGCGCCTTTTGAAAATAGACCTCCTATATCGCATTTTTAGGAAAAGTGTTCAACATCAAAGTTGTAGATCTCGTCGAGATCTACAACTTTGATGTTGAACACTTTTCCTAAAAATGTCATATAGGGCGTCTATTTTCAAAGGGCGCGT
Organism: Dactylorhiza incarnata; assembly: GCA_033032865.1. NCBI lineage: Eukaryota > Viridiplantae > Streptophyta > Magnoliopsida > Asparagales > Orchidaceae > Dactylorhiza > Dactylorhiza incarnata. Next base: position 44,842 of record JAWHQI010001211.1, on the reverse strand, counting down.
GTTCTGCGTATATTACCTAAACTATGCGACTCGCAATTGTTCTGCGCGGTGTCGCGCCTTTTGAAAATAGACCTCCTATATCGCATTTTTAGGAAAAGTGTTCAACATCAAAGTTGTAGATCTCGTCGAGATCTACAACTTTGATGTTGAACACTTTTCCTAAAAATGTCATATAGGGCGTCTATTTTCAAAGGGCGCGTGTTCTGCGTATATTACCTAAACTATGCGACTCGCAATTGTTCTGCGCGGTGTCGCGCCTTTTGAAAATAGACCTCCTATATCGCATTTTTAGGAAAAGTGTTCAACATCAAAGTTGTAGATCTCGTCGAGATCTACAACTTTGATGTTGAACACTTTTCCTAAAAATGTCATATAGGGCGTCTATTTTCAAAGGGCGCGTGTTCTGCGTATATTACCTAAACTATGCGACTCGCAATTGTTCTGCGCGGTGTCGCGCCTTTTGAAAATAGACCTCCTATATCGCATTTTTAGGAAAAGTGTTCAACATCAAAGTTGTAGATCTCGTCGAGATCTACAACTTTGATGTTGAACACTTTTCCTAAAAATGTCATATAGGGCGTCTATTTTCAAAGGGCGCGTGTTCTGCGTATATTACCTAAACTATGCGACTCGCAATTGTTCTGCGCGGTGTCGCGCCTTTTGAAAATAGACCTCCTATATCGCATTTTTAGGAAAAGTGTTCAACATCAAAGTTGTAGATCTCGTCGAGATCTACAACTTTGATGTTGAACACTTTTCCTAAAAATGTCATATAGGGCGTCTATTTTCAAAGGGCGCGTGTTCTGCGTATATTACCTAAACTATGCGACTCGCAATTGTTCTGCGCGGTGTCGCGCCTTTTGAAAATAGACCTCCTATATCGCATTTTTAGGAAAAGTGTTCAACATCAAAGTTGTAGATCTCGTCGAGATCTACAACTTTGATGTTGAACACTTTTCCTAAAAATGTCATATAGGGCGTCTATTTTCAAAGGGCGCGTGTTCTGCGTATATTACCTAAACTATGCGACTCGCAATTGTTCTGCGCGGTGTCGCGCCTTTTGAAAATAGACCTCCTATATCGCATTTTTAGGAAAAGTGTTCAACATCAAAGTTGTAGATCTCGTCGAGATCTACAACTTTGATGTTGAACACTTTTCCTAAAAATGTCATATAGGGCGTCTATTTTCAAAGGGCGCGTGTTCTGCGTATATTACCTAAACTATGCGACTCGCAATTGTTCTGCGCGGTGTCGCGCCTTTTGAAAATAGACCTCCTATATCGCATTTTTAGGAAAAGTGTTCAACATCAAAGTTGTAGATCTCGTCGAGATCTACAACTTTGATGTTGAACACTTTTCCTAAAAATGTCATATAGGGCGTCTATTTTCAAAGGGCGCGTGTTCTGCGTATATTACCTAAACTATGCGACTCGCAATTGTTCTGCGCGGTGTCGCGCCTTTTGAAAATAGACCTCCTATATCGCATTTTTAGGAAAAGTGTTCAACATCAAAGTTGTAGATCTCGTCGAGATCTACAACTTTGATGTTGAACACTTTTCCTAAAAATGTCATATAGGGCGTCTATTTTCAAAGGGCGCGTGTTCTGCGTATATTACCTAAACTATGCGACTCGCAATTGTTCTGCGCGGTGTCGCGCCTTTTGAAAATAGACCTCCTATATCGCATTTTTAGGAAAAGTGTTCAACATCAAAGTTGTAGATCTCGTCGAGATCTACAACTTTGATGTTGAACACTTTTCCTAAAAATGTCATATAGGGCGTCTATTTTCAAAGGGCGCGTGTTCTGCGTATATTACCTAAACTATGCGACTCGCAATTGTTCTGCGCGGTGTCGCGCCTTTTGAAAATAGACCTCCTATATCGCATTTTTAGGAAAAGTGTTCAACATCAAAGTTGTAGATCTCGTCGAGATCTACAACTTTGATGTTGAACACTTTTCCTAAAAATGTCATATAGGGCGTCTATTTTCAAAGGGCGCGTGTTCTGCGTATATTACCTAAACTATGCGACTCGCAATTGTTCTGCGCGGTGTCGCGCCTTTTGAAAATAGACCTCCTATATCGCATTTTTAGGAAAAGTGTTCAACATCAAAGTTGTAGATCTCGTCGAGATCTACAACTTTGATGTTGAACACTTTTCCTAAAAATGTCATATAGGGCGTCTATTTTCAAAGGGCGCGTGTTCTGCGTATATTACCTAAACTATGCGACTCGCAATTGTTCTGCGCGGTGTCGCGCCTTTTGAAAATAGACCTCCTATATCGCATTTTTAGGAAAAGTGTTCAACATCAAAGTTGTAGATCTCGTCGAGATCTACAACTTTGATGTTGAACACTTTTCCTAAAAATGTCATATAGGGCGTCTATTTTCAAAGGGCGCGTGTTCTGCGTATATTACCTAAACTATGCGACTCGCAATTGTTCTGCGCGGTGTCGCGCCTTTTGAAAATAGACCTCCTATATCGCATTTTTAGGAAAAGTGTTCAACATCAAAGTTGTAGATCTCGTCGAGATCTACAACTTTGATGTTGAACACTTTTCCTAAAAATGTCATATAGGGCGTCTATTTTCAAAGGGCGCGTGTTCTGCGTATATTACCTAAACTATGCGACTCGCAATTGTTCTGCGCGGTGTCGCGCCTTTTGAAAATAGACCTCCTATATCGCATTTTTAGGAAAAGTGTTCAACATCAAAGTTGTAGATCTCGTCGAGATCTACAACTTTGATGTTGAACACTTTTCCTAAAAATGTCATATAGGGCGTCTATTTTCAAAGGGCGCGTGTTCTGCGTATATTACCTAAACTATGCGACTCGCAATTGTTCTGCGCGGTGTCGCGCCTTTTGAAAATAGACCTCCTATATCGCATTTTTAGGAAAAGTGTTCAACATCAAAGTTGTAGATCTCGTCGAGATCTACAACTTTGATGTTGAACACTTTTCCTAAAAATGTCATATAGGGCGTCTATTTTCAAAGGGCGCGTGTTCTGCGTATATTACCTAAACTATGCGACTCGCAATTGTTCTGCGCGGTGTCGCGCCTTTTGAAAATAGACCTCCTATATCGCATTTTTAGGAAAAGTGTTCAACATCAAAGTTGTAGATCTCGTCGAGATCTACAACTTTGATGTTGAACACTTTTCCTAAAAATGTCATATAGGGCGTCTATTTTCAAAGGGCGCGTGTTCTGCGTATATTACCTAAACTATGCGACTCGCAATTGTTCTGCGCGGTGTCGCGCCTTTTGAAAATAGACCTCCTATATCGCATTTTTAGGAAAAGTGTTCAACATCAAAGTTGTAGATCTCGTCGAGATCTACAACTTTGATGTTGAACACTTTTCCTAAAAATGTCATATAGGGCGTCTATTTTCAAAGGGCGCGTGTTCTGCGTATATTACCTAAACTATGCGACTCGCAATTGTTCTGCGCGGTGTCGCGCCTTTTGAAAATAGACCTCCTATATCGCATTTTTAGGAAAAGTGTTCAACATCAAAGTTGTAGATCTCGTCGAGATCTACAACTTTGATGTTGAACACTTTTCCTAAAAATGTCATATAGGGCGTCTATTTTCAAAGGGCGCGTGTTCTGCGTATATTACCTAAACTATGCGACTCGCAATTGTTCTGCGCGGTGTCGCGCCTTTTGAAAATAGACCTCCTATATCGCATTTTTAGGAAAAGTGTTCAACATCAAAGTTGTAGATCTCGTCGAGATCTACAACTTTGATGTTGAACACTTTTCCTAAAAATGTCATATAGGGCGTCTATTTTCAAAGGGCGCGTGTTCTGCGTATATTACCTAAACTATGCGACTCGCAATTGTTCTGCGCGGTGTCGCGCCTTTTGAAAATAGACCTCCTATATCGCATTTTTAGGAAAAGTGTTCAACATCAAAGTTGTAGATCTCGTCGAGATCTACAACTTTGATGTTGAACACTTTTCCTAAAAATGTCATATAGGGCGTCTATTTTCAAAGGGCGCGTGTTCTGCGTATATTACCTAAACTATGCGACTCGCAATTGTTCTGCGCGGTGTCGCGCCTTTTGAAAATAGACCTCCTATATCGCATTTTTAGGAAAAGTGTTCAACATCAAAGTTGTAGATCTCGTCGAGATCTACAACTTTGATGTTGAACACTTTTCCTAAAAATGTCATATAGGGCGTCTATTTTCAAAGGGCGCGTGTTCTGCGTATATTACCTAAACTATGCGACTCGCAATTGTTCTGCGCGGTGTCGCGCCTTTTGAAAATAGACCTCCTATATCGCATTTTTAGGAAAAGTGTTCAACATCAAAGTTGTAGATCTCGTCGAGATCTACAACTTTGATGTTGAACACTTTTCCTAAAAATGTCATATAGGGCGTCTATTTTCAAAGGGCGCGTGTTCTGCGTATATTACCTAAACTATGCGACTCGCAATTGTTCTGCGCGGTGTCGCGCCTTTTGAAAATAGACCTCCTATATCGCATTTTTAGGAAAAGTGTTCAACATCAAAGTTGTAGATCTCGTCGAGATCTACAACTTTGATGTTGAACACTTTTCCTAAAAATGTCATATAGGGCGTCTATTTTCAAAGGGCGCGTGTTCTGCGTATATTACCTAAACTATGCGACTCGCAATTGTTCTGCGCGGTGTCGCGCCTTTTGAAAATAGACCTCCTATATCGCATTTTTAGGAAAAGTGTTCAACATCAAAGTTGTAGATCTCGTCGAGATCTACAACTTTGATGTTGAACACTTTTCCTAAAAATGTCATATAGGGCGTCTATTTTCAAAGGGCGCGTGTTCTGCGTATATTACCTAAACTATGCGACTCGCAATTGTTCTGCGCGGTGTCGCGCCTTTTGAAAATAGACCTCCTATATCGCATTTTTAGGAAAAGTGTTCAACATCAAAGTTGTAGATCTCGTCGAGATCTACAACTTTGATGTTGAACACTTTTCCTAAAAATGTCATATAGGGCGTCTATTTTCAAAGGGCGCGTGTTCTGCGTATATTACCTAAACTATGCGACTCGCAATTGTTCTGCGCGGTGTCGCGCCTTTTGAAAATAGACCTCCTATATCGCATTTTTAGGAAAAGTGTTCAACATCAAAGTTGTAGATCTCGTCGAGATCTACAACTTTGATGTTGAACACTTTTCCTAAAAATGTCATATAGGGCGTCTATTTTCAAAGGGCGCGTGTTCTGCGTATATTACCTAAACTATGCGACTCGCAATTGTTCTGCGCGGTGTCGCGCCTTTTGAAAATAGACCTCCTATATCGCATTTTTAGGAAAAGTGTTCAACATCAAAGTTGTAGATCTCGTCGAGATCTACAACTTTGATGTTGAACACTTTTCCTAAAAATGTCATATAGGGCGTCTATTTTCAAAGGGCGCGTGTTCTGCGTATATTACCTAAACTATGCGACTCGCAATTGTTCTGCGCGGTGTCGCGCCTTTTGAAAATAGACCTCCTATATCGCATTTTTAGGAAAAGTGTTCAACATCAAAGTTGTAGATCTCGTCGAGATCTACAACTTTGATGTTGAACACTTTTCCTAAAAATGTCATATAGGGCGTCTATTTTCAAAGGGCGCGTGTTCTGCGTATATTACCTAAACTATGCGACTCGCAATTGTTCTGCGCGGTGTCGCGCCTTTTGAAAATAGACCTCCTATATCGCATTTTTAGGAAAAGTGTTCAACATCAAAGTTGTAGATCTCGTCGAGATCTACAACTTTGATGTTGAACACTTTTCCTAAAAATGTCATATAGGGCGTCTATTTTCAAAGGGCGCGTGTTCTGCGTATATTACCTAAACTATGCGACTCGCAATTGTTCTGCGCGGTGTCGCGCCTTTTGAAAATAGACCTCCTATATCGCATTTTTAGGAAAAGTGTTCAACATCAAAGTTGTAGATCTCGTCGAGATCTACAACTTTGATGTTGAACACTTTTCCTAAAAATGTCATATAGGGCGTCTATTTTCAAAGGGCGCGTGTTCTGCGTATATTACCTAAACTATGCGACTCGCAATTGTTCTGCGCGGTGTCGCGCCTTTTGAAAATAGACCTCCTATATCGCATTTTTAGGAAAAGTGTTCAACATCAAAGTTGTAGATCTCGTCGAGATCTACAACTTTGATGTTGAACACTTTTCCTAAAAATGTCATATAGGGCGTCTATTTTCAAAGGGCGCGTGTTCTGCGTATATTACCTAAACTATGCGACTCGCAATTGTTCTGCGCGGTGTCGCGCCTTTTGAAAATAGACCTCCTATATCGCATTTTTAGGAAAAGTGTTCAACATCAAAGTTGTAGATCTCGTCGAGATCTACAACTTTGATGTTGAACACTTTTCCTAAAAATGTCATATAGGGCGTCTATTTTCAAAGGGCGCGTGTTCTGCGTATATTACCTAAACTATGCGACTCGCAATTGTTCTGCGCGGTGTCGCGCCTTTTGAAAATAGACCTCCTATATCGCATTTTTAGGAAAAGTGTTCAACATCAAAGTTGTAGATCTCGTCGAGATCTACAACTTTGATGTTGAACACTTTTCCTAAAAATGTCATATAGGGCGTCTATTTTCAAAGGGCGCGTGTTCTGCGTATATTACCTAAACTATGCGACTCGCAATTGTTCTGCGCGGTGTCGCGCCTTTTGAAAATAGACCTCCTATATCGCATTTTTAGGAAAAGTGTTCAACATCAAAGTTGTAGATCTCGTCGAGATCTACAACTTTGATGTTGAACACTTTTCCTAAAAATGTCATATAGGGCGTCTATTTTCAAAGGGCGCGTGTTCTGCGTATATTACCTAAACTATGCGACTCGCAATTGTTCTGCGCGGTGTCGCGCCTTTTGAAAATAGACCTCCTATATCGCATTTTTAGGAAAAGTGTTCAACATCAAAGTTGTAGATCTCGTCGAGATCTACAACTTTGATGTTGAACACTTTTCCTAAAAATGTCATATAGGGCGTCTATTTTCAAAGGGCGCGTGTTCTGCGTATATTACCTAAACTATGCGACTCGCAATTGTTCTGCGCGGTGTCGCGCCTTTTGAAAATAGACCTCCTATATCGCATTTTTAGGAAAAGTGTTCAACATCAAAGTTGTAGATCTCGTCGAGATCTACAACTTTGATGTTGAACACTTTTCCTAAAAATGTCATATAGGGCGTCTATTTTCAAAGGGCGCGTGTTCTGCGTATATTACCTAAACTATGCGACTCGCAATTGTTCTGCGCGGTGTCGCGCCTTTTGAAAATAGACCTCCTATATCGCATTTTTAGGAAAAGTGTTCAACATCAAAGTTGTAGATCTCGTCGAGATCTACAACTTTGATGTTGAACACTTTTCCTAAAAATGTCATATAGGGCGTCTATTTTCAAAGGGCGCGTGTTCTGCGTATATTACCTAAACTATGCGACTCGCAATTGTTCTGCGCGGTGTCGCGCCTTTTGAAAATAGACCTCCTATATCGCATTTTTAGGAAAAGTGTTCAACATCAAAGTTGTAGATCTCGTCGAGATCTACAACTTTGATGTTGAACACTTTTCCTAAAAATGTCATATAGGGCGTCTATTTTCAAAGGGCGCGTGTTCTGCGTATATTACCTAAACTATGCGACTCGCAATTGTTCTGCGCGGTGTCGCGCCTTTTGAAAATAGACCTCCTATATCGCATTTTTAGGAAAAGTGTTCAACATCAAAGTTGTAGATCTCGTCGAGATCTACAACTTTGATGTTGAACACTTTTCCTAAAAATGTCATATAGGGCGTCTATTTTCAAAGGGCGCGTGTTCTGCGTATATTACCTAAACTATGCGACTCGCAATTGTTCTGCGCGGTGTCGCGCCTTTTGAAAATAGACCTCCTATATCGCATTTTTAGGAAAAGTGTTCAACATCAAAGTTGTAGATCTCGTCGAGATCTACAACTTTGATGTTGAACACTTTTCCTAAAAATGTCATATAGGGCGTCTATTTTCAAAGGGCGCGTGTTCTGCGTATATTACCTAAACTATGCGACTCGCAATTGTTCTGCGCGGTGTCGCGCCTTTTGAAAATAGACCTCCTATATCGCATTTTTAGGAAAAGTGTTCAACATCAAAGTTGTAGATCTCGTCGAGATCTACAACTTTGATGTTGAACACTTTTCCTAAAAATGTCATATAGGGCGTCTATTTTCAAAGGGCGCGTGTTCTGCGTATATTACCTAAACTATGCGACTCGCAATTGTTCTGCGCGGTGTCGCGCCTTTTGAAAATAGACCTCCTATATCGCATTTTTAGGAAAAGTGTTCAACATCAAAGTTGTAGATCTCGTCGAGATCTACAACTTTGATGTTGAACACTTTTCCTAAAAATGTCATATAGGGCGTCTATTTTCAAAGGGCGCGTGTTCTGCGTATATTACCTAAACTATGCGACTCGCAATTGTTCTGCGCGGTGTCGCGCCTTTTGAAAATAGACCTCCTATATCGCATTTTTAGGAAAAGTGTTCAACATCAAAGTTGTAGATCTCGTCGAGATCTACAACTTTGATGTTGAACACTTTTCCTAAAAATGTCATATAGGGCGTCTATTTTCAAAGGGCGCGTGTTCTGCGTATATTACCTAAACTATGCGACTCGCAATTGTTCTGCGCGGTGTCGCGCCTTTTGAAAATAGACCTCCTATATCGCATTTTTAGGAAAAGTGTTCAACATCAAAGTTGTAGATCTCGTCGAGATCTACAACTTTGATGTTGAACACTTTTCCTAAAAATGTCATATAGGGCGTCTATTTTCAAAGGGCGCGTGTTCTGCGTATATTACCTAAACTATGCGACTCGCAATTGTTCTGCGCGGTGTCGCGCCTTTTGAAAATAGACCTCCTATATCGCATTTTTAGGAAAAGTGTTCAACATCAAAGTTGTAGATCTCGTCGAGATCTACAACTTTGATGTTGAACACTTTTCCTAAAAATGTCATATAGGGCGTCTATTTTCAAAGGGCGCGTGTTCTGCGTATATTACCTAAACTATGCGACTCGCAATTGTTCTGCGCGGTGTCGCGCCTTTTGAAAATAGACCTCCTATATCGCATTTTTAGGAAAAGTGTTCAACATCAAAGTTGTAGATCTCGTCGAGATCTACAACTTTGATGTTGAACACTTTTCCTAAAAATGTCATATAGGGCGTCTATTTTCAAAGGGCGCGTGTTCTGCGTATATTACCTAAACTATGCGACTCGCAATTGTTCTGCGCGGTGTCGCGCCTTTTGAAAATAGACCTCCTATATCGCATTTTTAGGAAAAGTGTTCAACATCAAAGTTGTAGATCTCGTCGAGATCTACAACTTTGATGTTGAACACTTTTCCTAAAAATGTCATATAGGGCGTCTATTTTCAAAGGGCGCGTGTTCTGCGTATATTACCTAAACTATGCGACTCGCAATTGTTCTGCGCGGTGTCGCGCCTTTTGAAAATAGACCTCCTATATCGCATTTTTAGGAAAAGTGTTCAACATCAAAGTTGTAGATCTCGTCGAGATCTACAACTTTGATGTTGAACACTTTTCCTAAAAATGTCATATAGGGCGTCTATTTTCAAAGGGCGCGTGTTCTGCGTATATTACCTAAACTATGCGACTCGCAATTGTTCTGCGCGGTGTCGCGCCTTTTGAAAATAGACCTCCTATATCGCATTTTTAGGAAAAGTGTTCAACATCAAAGTTGTAGATCTCGTCGAGATCTACAACTTTGATGTTGAACACTTTTCCTAAAAATGTCATATAGGGCGTCTATTTTCAAAGGGCGCGTGTTCTGCGTATATTACCTAAACTATGCGACTCGCAATTGTTCTGCGCGGTGTCGCGCCTTTTGAAAATAGACCTCCTATATCGCATTTTTAGGAAAAGTGTTCAACATCAAAGTTGTAGATCTCGTCGAGATCTACAACTTTGATGTTGAACACTTTTCCTAAAAATGTCATATAGGGCGTCTATTTTCAAAGGGCGCGTGTTCTGCGTATATTACCTAAACTATGCGACTCGCAATTGTTCTGCGCGGTGTCGCGCCTTTTGAAAATAGACCTCCTATATCGCATTTTTAGGAAAAGTGTTCAACATCAAAGTTGTAGATCTCGTCGAGATCTACAACTTTGATGTTGAACACTTTTCCTAAAAATGTCATATAGGGCGTCTATTTTCAAAGGGCGCGTGTTCTGCGTATATTACCTAAACTATGCGACTCGCAATTGTTCTGCGCGGTGTCGCGCCTTTTGAAAATAGACCTCCTATATCGCATTTTTAGGAAAAGTGTTCAACATCAAAGTTGTAGATCTCGTCGAGATCTACAACTTTGATGTTGAACACTTTTCCTAAAAATGTCATATAGGGCGTCTATTTTCAAAGGGCGCGTGTTCTGCGTATATTACCTAAACTATGCGACTCGCAATTGTTCTGCGCGGTGTCGCGCCTTTTGAAAATAGACCTCCTATATCGCATTTTTAGGAAAAGTGTTCAACATCAAAGTTGTAGATCTCGTCGAGATCTACAACTTTGATGTTGAACACTTTTCCTAAAAATGTCATATAGGGCGTCTATTTTCAAAGGGCGCGTGTTCTGCGTATATTACCTAAACTATGCGACTCGCAATTGTTCTGCGCGGTGTCGCGCCTTTTGAAAATAGACCTCCTATATCGCATTTTTAGGAAAAGTGTTCAACATCAAAGTTGTAGATCTCGTCGAGATCTACAACTTTGATGTTGAACACTTTTCCTAAAAATGTCATATAGGGCGTCTATTTTCAAAGGGCGCGTGTTCTGCGTATATTACCTAAACTATGCGACTCGCAATTGTTCTGCGCGGTGTCGCGCCTTTTGAAAATAGACCTCCTATATCGCATTTTTAGGAAAAGTGTTCAACATCAAAGTTGTAGATCTCGTCGAGATCTACAACTTTGATGTTGAACACTTTTCCTAAAAATGTCATATAGGGCGTCTATTTTCAAAGGGCGCGTGTTCTGCGTATATTACCTAAACTATGCGACTCGCAATTGTTCTGCGCGGTGTCGCGCCTTTTGAAAATAGACCTCCTATATCGCATTTTTAGGAAAAGTGTTCAACATCAAAGTTGTAGATCTCGTCGAGATCTACAACTTTGATGTTGAACACTTTTCCTAAAAATGTCATATAGGGCGTCTATTTTCAAAGGGCGCGTGTTCTGCGTATATTACCTAAACTATGCGACTCGCAATTGTTCTGCGCGGTGTCGCGCCTTTTGAAAATAGACCTCCTATATCGCATTTTTAGGAAAAGTGTTCAACATCAAAGTTGTAGATCTCGTCGAGATCTACAACTTTGATGTTGAACACTTTTCCTAAAAATGTCATATAGGGCGTCTATTTTCAAAGGGCGCGTGTTCTGCGTATATTACCTAAACTATGCGACTCGCAATTGTTCTGCGCGGTGTCGCGCCTTTTGAAAATAGACCTCCTATATCGCATTTTTAGGAAAAGTGTTCAACATCAAAGTTGTAGATCTCGTCGAGATCTACAACTTTGATGTTGAACACTTTTCCTAAAAATGTCATATAGGGCGTCTATTTTCAAAGGGCGCGTGTTCTGCGTATATTACCTAAACTATGCGACTCGCAATTGTTCTGCGCGGTGTCGCGCCTTTTGAAAATAGACCTCCTATATCGCATTTTTAGGAAAAGTGTTCAACATCAAAGTTGTAGATCTCGTCGAGATCTACAACTTTGATGTTGAACACTTTTCCTAAAAATGTCATATAGGGCGTCTATTTTCAAAGGGCGCGTGTTCTGCGTATATTACCTAAACTATGCGACTCGCAATTGTTCTGCGCGGTGTCGCGCCTTTTGAAAATAGACCTCCTATATCGCATTTTTAGGAAAAGTGTTCAACATCAAAGTTGTAGATCTCGTCGAGATCTACAACTTTGATGTTGAACACTTTTCCTAAAAATGTCATATAGGGCGTCTATTTTCAAAGGGCGCGTGTTCTGCGTATATTACCTAAACTATGCGACTCGCAATTGTTCTGCGCGGTGTCGCGCCTTTTGAAAATAGACCTCCTATATCGCATTTTTAGGAAAAGTGTTCAACATCAAAGTTGTAGATCTCGTCGAGATCTACAACTTTGATGTTGAACACTTTTCCTAAAAATGTCATATAGGGCGTCTATTTTCAAAGGGCGCGTGTTCTGCGTATATTACCTAAACTATGCGACTCGCAATTGTTCTGCGCGGTGTCGCGCCTTTTGAAAATAGACCTCCTATATCGCATTTTTAGGAAAAGTGTTCAACATCAAAGTTGTAGATCTCGTCGAGATCTACAACTTTGATGTTGAACACTTTTCCTAAAAATGTCATATAGGGCGTCTATTTTCAAAGGGCGCGTGTTCTGCGTATATTACCTAAACTATGCGACTCGCAATTGTTCTGCGCGGTGTCGCGCCTTTTGAAAATAGACCTCCTATATCGCATTTTTAGGAAAAGTGTTCAACATCAAAGTTGTAGATCTCGTCGAGATCTACAACTTTGATGTTGAACACTTTTCCTAAAAATGTCATATAGGGCGTCTATTTTCAAAGGGCGCGTGTTCTGCGTATATTACCTAAACTATGCGACTCGCAATTGTTCTGCGCGGTGTCGCGCCTTTTGAAAATAGACCTCCTATATCGCATTTTTAGGAAAAGTGTTCAACATCAAAGTTGTAGATCTCGTCGAGATCTACAACTTTGATGTTGAACACTTTTCCTAAAAATGTCATATAGGGCGTCTATTTTCAAAGGGCGCGTGTTCTGCGTATATTACCTAAACTATGCGACTCGCAATTGTTCTGCGCGGTGTCGCGCCTTTTGAAAATAGACCTCCTATATCGCATTTTTAGGAAAAGTGTTCAACATCAAAGTTGTAGATCTCGTCGAGATCTACAACTTTGATGTTGAACACTTTTCCTAAAAATGTCATATAGGGCGTCTATTTTCAAAGGGCGCGTGTTCTGCGTATATTACCTAAACTATGCGACTCGCAATTGTTCTGCGCGGTGTCGCGCCTTTTGAAAATAGACCTCCTATATCGCATTTTTAGGAAAAGTGTTCAACATCAAAGTTGTAGATCTCGTCGAGATCTACAACTTTGATGTTGAACACTTTTCCTAAAAATGTCATATAGGGCGTCTATTTTCAAAGGGCGCGTGTTCTGCGTATATTACCTAAACTATGCGACTCGCAATTGTTCTGCGCGGTGTCGCGCCTTTTGAAAATAGACCTCCTATATCGCATTTTTAGGAAAAGTGTTCAACATCAAAGTTGTAGATCTCGTCGAGATCTACAACTTTGATGTTGAACACTTTTCCTAAAAATGTCATATAGGGCGTCTATTTTCAAAGGGCGCGTGTTCTGCGTATATTACCTAAACTATGCGACTCGCAATTGTTCTGCGCGGTGTCGCGCCTTTTGAAAATAGACCTCCTATATCGCATTTTTAGGAAAAGTGTTCAACATCAAAGTTGTAGATCTCGTCGAGATCTACAACTTTGATGTTGAACACTTTTCCTAAAAATGTCATATAGGGCGTCTATTTTCAAAGGGCGCGTGTTCTGCGTATATTACCTAAACTATGCGACTCGCAATTGTTCTGCGCGGTGTCGCGCCTTTTGAAAATAGACCTCCTATATCGCATTTTTAGGAAAAGTGTTCAACATCAAAGTTGTAGATCTCGTCGAGATCTACAACTTTGATGTTGAACACTTTTCCTAAAAATGTCATATAGGGCGTCTATTTTCAAAGGGCGCGTGTTCTGCGTATATTACCTAAACTATGCGACTCGCAATTGTTCTGCGCGGTGTCGCGCCTTTTGAAAATAGACCTCCTATATCGCATTTTTAGGAAAAGTGTTCAACATCAAAGTTGTAGATCTCGTCGAGATCTACAACTTTGATGTTGAACACTTTTCCTAAAAATGTCATATAGGGCGTCTATTTTCAAAGGGCGCGTGTTCTGCGTATATTACCTAAACTATGCGACTCGCAATTGTTCTGCGCGGTGTCGCGCCTTTTGAAAATAGACCTCCTATATCGCATTTTTAGGAAAAGTGTTCAACATCAAAGTTGTAGATCTCGTCGAGATCTACAACTTTGATGTTGAACACTTTTCCTAAAAATGTCATATAGGGCGTCTATTTTCAAAGGGCGCGTGTTCTGCGTATATTACCTAAACTATGCGACTCGCAATTGTTCTGCGCGGTGTCGCGCCTTTTGAAAATAGACCTCCTATATCGCATTTTTAGGAAAAGTGTTCAACATCAAAGTTGTAGATCTCGTCGAGATCTACAACTTTGATGTTGAACACTTTTCCTAAAAATGTCATATAGGGCGTCTATTTTCAAAGGGCGCGTGTTCTGCGTATATTACCTAAACTATGCGACTCGCAATTGTTCTGCGCGGTGTCGCGCCTTTTGAAAATAGACCTCCTATATCGCATTTTTAGGAAAAGTGTTCAACATCAAAGTTGTAGATCTCGTCGAGATCTACAACTTTGATGTTGAACACTTTTCCTAAAAATGTCATATAGGGCGTCTATTTTCAAAGGGCGCGTGTTCTGCGTATATTACCTAAACTATGCGACTCGCAATTGTTCTGCGCGGTGTCGCGCCTTTTGAAAATAGACCTCCTATATCGCATTTTTAGGAAAAGTGTTCAACATCAAAGTTGTAGATCTCGTCGAGATCTACAACTTTGATGTTGAACACTTTTCCTAAAAATGTCATATAGGGCGTCTATTTTCAAAGGGCGCGTGTTCTGCGTATATTACCTAAACTATGCGACTCGCAATTGTTCTGCGCGGTGTCGCGCCTTTTGAAAATAGACCTCCTATATCGCATTTTTAGGAAAAGTGTTCAACATCAAAGTTGTAGATCTCGTCGAGATCTACAACTTTGATGTTGAACACTTTTCCTAAAAATGTCATATAGGGCGTCTATTTTCAAAGGGCGCGTGTTCTGCGTATATTACCTAAACTATGCGACTCGCAATTGTTCTGCGCGGTGTCGCGCCTTTTGAAAATAGACCTCCTATATCGCATTTTTAGGAAAAGTGTTCAACATCAAAGTTGTAGATCTCGTCGAGATCTACAACTTTGATGTTGAACACTTTTCCTAAAAATGTCATATAGGGCGTCTATTTTCAAAGGGCGCGTGTTCTGCGTATATTACCTAAACTATGCGACTCGCAATTGTTCTGCGCGGTGTCGCGCCTTTTGAAAATAGACCTCCTATATCGCATTTTTAGGAAAAGTGTTCAACATCAAAGTTGTAGATCTCGTCGAGATCTACAACTTTGATGTTGAACACTTTTCCTAAAAATGTCATATAGGGCGTCTATTTTCAAAGGGCGCGTGTTCTGCGTATATTACCTAAACTATGCGACTCGCAATTGTTCTGCGCGGTGTCGCGCCTTTTGAAAATAGACCTCCTATATCGCATTTTTAGGAAAAGTGTTCAACATCAAAGTTGTAGATCTCGTCGAGATCTACAACTTTGATGTTGAACACTTTTCCTAAAAATGTCATATAGGGCGTCTATTTTCAAAGGGCGCGTGTTCTGCGTATATTACCTAAACTATGCGACTCGCAATTGTTCTGCGCGGTGTCGCGCCTTTTGAAAATAGACCTCCTATATCGCATTTTTAGGAAAAGTGTTCAACATCAAAGTTGTAGATCTCGTCGAGATCTACAACTTTGATGTTGAACACTTTTCCTAAAAATGTCATATAGGGCGTCTATTTTCAAAGGGCGCGTGTTCTGCGTATATTACCTAAACTATGCGACTCGCAATTGTTCTGCGCGGTGTCGCGCCTTTTGAAAATAGACCTCCTATATCGCATTTTTAGGAAAAGTGTTCAACATCAAAGTTGTAGATCTCGTCGAGATCTACAACTTTGATGTTGAACACTTTTCCTAAAAATGTCATATAGGGCGTCTATTTTCAAAGGGCGCGTGTTCTGCGTATATTACCTAAACTATGCGACTCGCAATTGTTCTGCGCGGTGTCGCGCCTTTTGAAAATAGACCTCCTATATCGCATTTTTAGGAAAAGTGTTCAACATCAAAGTTGTAGATCTCGTCGAGATCTACAACTTTGATGTTGAACACTTTTCCTAAAAATGTCATATAGGGCGTCTATTTTCAAAGGGCGCGTGTTCTGCGTATATTACCTAAACTATGCGACTCGCAATTGTTCTGCGCGGTGTCGCGCCTTTTGAAAATAGACCTCCTATATCGCATTTTTAGGAAAAGTGTTCAACATCAAAGTTGTAGATCTCGTCGAGATCTACAACTTTGATGTTGAACACTTTTCCTAAAAATGTCATATAGGGCGTCTATTTTCAAAGGGCGCGTGTTCTGCGTATATTACCTAAACTATGCGACTCGCAATTGTTCTGCGCGGTGTCGCGCCTTTTGAAAATAGACCTCCTATATCGCATTTTTAGGAAAAGTGTTCAACATCAAAGTTGTAGATCTCGTCGAGATCTACAACTTTGATGTTGAACACTTTTCCTAAAAATGTCATATAGGGCGTCTATTTTCAAAGGGCGCGTGTTCTGCGTATATTACCTAAACTATGCGACTCGCAATTGTTCTGCGCGGTGTCGCGCCTTTTGAAAATAGACCTCCTATATCGCATTTTTAGGAAAAGTGTTCAACATCAAAGTTGTAGATCTCGTCGAGATCTACAACTTTGATGTTGAACACTTTTCCTAAAAATGTCATATAGGGCGTCTATTTTCAAAGGGCGCGTGTTCTGCGTATATTACCTAAACTATGCGACTCGCAATTGTTCTGCGCGGTGTCGCGCCTTTTGAAAATAGACCTCCTATATCGCATTTTTAGGAAAAGTGTTCAACATCAAAGTTGTAGATCTCGTCGAGATCTACAACTTTGATGTTGAACACTTTTCCTAAAAATGTCATATAGGGCGTCTATTTTCAAAGGGCGCGTGTTCTGCGTATATTACCTAAACTATGCGACTCGCAATTGTTCTGCGCGGTGTCGCGCCTTTTGAAAATAGACCTCCTATATCGCATTTTTAGGAAAAGTGTTCAACATCAAAGTTGTAGATCTCGTCGAGATCTACAACTTTGATGTTGAACACTTTTCCTAAAAATGTCATATAGGGCGTCTATTTTCAAAGGGCGCGTGTTCTGCGTATATTACCTAAACTATGCGACTCGCAATTGTTCTGCGCGGTGTCGCGCCTTTTGAAAATAGACCTCCTATATCGCATTTTTAGGAAAAGTGTTCAACATCAAAGTTGTAGATCTCGTCGAGATCTACAACTTTGATGTTGAACACTTTTCCTAAAAATGTCATATAGGGCGTCTATTTTCAAAGGGCGCGTGTTCTGCGTATATTACCTAAACTATGCGACTCGCAATTGTTCTGCGCGGTGTCGCGCCTTTTGAAAATAGACCTCCTATATCGCATTTTTAGGAAAAGTGTTCAACATCAAAGTTGTAGATCTCGTCGAGATCTACAACTTTGATGTTGAACACTTTTCCTAAAAATGTCATATAGGGCGTCTATTTTCAAAGGGCGCGTGTTCTGCGTATATTACCTAAACTATGCGACTCGCAATTGTTCTGCGCGGTGTCGCGCCTTTTGAAAATAGACCTCCTATATCGCATTTTTAGGAAAAGTGTTCAACATCAAAGTTGTAGATCTCGTCGAGATCTACAACTTTGATGTTGAACACTTTTCCTAAAAATGTCATATAGGGCGTCTATTTTCAAAGGGCGCGTGTTCTGCGTATATTACCTAAACTATGCGACTCGCAATTGTTCTGCGCGGTGTCGCGCCTTTTGAAAATAGACCTCCTATATCGCATTTTTAGGAAAAGTGTTCAACATCAAAGTTGTAGATCTCGTCGAGATCTACAACTTTGATGTTGAACACTTTTCCTAAAAATGTCATATAGGGCGTCTATTTTCAAAGGGCGCGTGTTCTGCGTATATTACCTAAACTATGCGACTCGCAATTGTTCTGCGCGGTGTCGCGCCTTTTGAAAATAGACCTCCTATATCGCATTTTTAGGAAAAGTGTTCAACATCAAAGTTGTAGATCTCGTCGAGATCTACAACTTTGATGTTGAACACTTTTCCTAAAAATGTCATATAGGGCGTCTATTTTCAAAGGGCGCGTGTTCTGCGTATATTACCTAAACTATGCGACTCGCAATTGTTCTGCGCGGTGTCGCGCCTTTTGAAAATAGACCTCCTATATCGCATTTTTAGGAAAAGTGTTCAACATCAAAGTTGTAGATCTCGTCGAGATCTACAACTTTGATGTTGAACACTTTTCCTAAAAATGTCATATAGGGCGTCTATTTTCAAAGGGCGCGTGTTCTGCGTATATTACCTAAACTATGCGACTCGCAATTGTTCTGCGCGGTGTCGCGCCTTTTGAAAATAGACCTCCTATATCGCATTTTTAGGAAAAGTGTTCAACATCAAAGTTGTAGATCTCGTCGAGATCTACAACTTTGATGTTGAACACTTTTCCTAAAAATGTCATATAGGGCGTCTATTTTCAAAGGGCGCGTGTTCTGCGTATATTACCTAAACTATGCGACTCGCAATTGTTCTGCGCGGTGTCGCGCCTTTTGAAAATAGACCTCCTATATCGCATTTTTAGGAAAAGTGTTCAACATCAAAGTTGTAGATCTCGTCGAGATCTACAACTTTGATGTTGAACACTTTTCCTAAAAATGTCATATAGGGCGTCTATTTTCAAAGGGCGCGTGTTCTGCGTATATTACCTAAACTATGCGACTCGCAATTGTTCTGCGCGGTGTCGCGCCTTTTGAAAATAGACCTCCTATATCGCATTTTTAGGAAAAGTGTTCAACATCAAAGTTGTAGATCTCGTCGAGATCTACAACTTTGATGTTGAACACTTTTCCTAAAAATGTCATATAGGGCGTCTATTTTCAAAGGGCGCGTGTTCTGCGTATATTACCTAAACTATGCGACTCGCAATTGTTCTGCGCGGTGTCGCGCCTTTTGAAAATAGACCTCCTATATCGCATTTTTAGGAAAAGTGTTCAACATCAAAGTTGTAGATCTCGTCGAGATCTACAACTTTGATGTTGAACACTTTTCCTAAAAATGTCATATAGGGCGTCTATTTTCAAAGGGCGCGTGTTCTGCGTATATTACCTAAACTATGCGACTCGCAATTGTTCTGCGCGGTGTCGCGCCTTTTGAAAATAGACCTCCTATATCGCATTTTTAGGAAAAGTGTTCAACATCAAAGTTGTAGATCTCGTCGAGATCTACAACTTTGATGTTGAACACTTTTCCTAAAAATGTCATATAGGGCGTCTATTTTCAAAGGGCGCGTGTTCTGCGTATATTACCTAAACTATGCGACTCGCAATTGTTCTGCGCGGTGTCGCGCCTTTTGAAAATAGACCTCCTATATCGCATTTTTAGGAAAAGTGTTCAACATCAAAGTTGTAGATCTCGTCGAGATCTACAACTTTGATGTTGAACACTTTTCCTAAAAATGTCATATAGGGCGTCTATTTTCAAAGGGCGCGTGTTCTGCGTATATTACCTAAACTATGCGACTCGCAATTGTTCTGCGCGGTGTCGCGCCTTTTGAAAATAGACCTCCTATATCGCATTTTTAGGAAAAGTGTTCAACATCAAAGTTGTAGATCTCGTCGAGATCTACAACTTTGATGTTGAACACTTTTCCTAAAAATGTCATATAGGGCGTCTATTTTCAAAGGGCGCGTGTTCTGCGTATATTACCTAAACTATGCGACTCGCAATTGTTCTGCGCGGTGTCGCGCCTTTTGAAAATAGACCTCCTATATCGCATTTTTAGGAAAAGTGTTCAACATCAAAGTTGTAGATCTCGTCGAGATCTACAACTTTGATGTTGAACACTTTTCCTAAAAATGTCATATAGGGCGTCTATTTTCAAAGGGCGCGTGTTCTGCGTATATTACCTAAACTATGCGACTCGCAATTGTTCTGCGCGGTGTCGCGCCTTTTGAAAATAGACCTCCTATATCGCATTTTTAGGAAAAGTGTTCAACATCAAAGTTGTAGATCTCGTCGAGATCTACAACTTTGATGTTGAACACTTTTCCTAAAAATGTCATATAGGGCGTCTATTTTCAAAGGGCGCGTGTTCTGCGTATATTACCTAAACTATGCGACTCGCAATTGTTCTGCGCGGTGTCGCGCCTTTTGAAAATAGACCTCCTATATCGCATTTTTAGGAAAAGTGTTCAACATCAAAGTTGTAGATCTCGTCGAGATCTACAACTTTGATGTTGAACACTTTTCCTAAAAATGTCATATAGGGCGTCTATTTTCAAAGGGCGCGTGTTCTGCGTATATTACCTAAACTATGCGACTCGCAATTGTTCTGCGCGGTGTCGCGCCTTTTGAAAATAGACCTCCTATATCGCATTTTTAGGAAAAGTGTTCAACATCAAAGTTGTAGATCTCGTCGAGATCTACAACTTTGATGTTGAACACTTTTCCTAAAAATGTCATATAGGGCGTCTATTTTCAAAGGGCGCGTGTTCTGCGTATATTACCTAAACTATGCGACTCGCAATTGTTCTGCGCGGTGTCGCGCCTTTTGAAAATAGACCTCCTATATCGCATTTTTAGGAAAAGTGTTCAACATCAAAGTTGTAGATCTCGTCGAGATCTACAACTTTGATGTTGAACACTTTTCCTAAAAATGTCATATAGGGCGTCTATTTTCAAAGGGCGCGTGTTCTGCGTATATTACCTAAACTATGCGACTCGCAATTGTTCTGCGCGGTGTCGCGCCTTTTGAAAATAGACCTCCTATATCGCATTTTTAGGAAAAGTGTTCAACATCAAAGTTGTAGATCTCGTCGAGATCTACAACTTTGATGTTGAACACTTTTCCTAAAAATGTCATATAGGGCGTCTATTTTCAAAGGGCGCGTGTTCTGCGTATATTACCTAAACTATGCGACTCGCAATTGTTCTGCGCGGTGTCGCGCCTTTTGAAAATAGACCTCCTATATCGCATTTTTAGGAAAAGTGTTCAACATCAAAGTTGTAGATCTCGTCGAGATCTACAACTTTGATGTTGAACACTTTTCCTAAAAATGTCATATAGGGCGTCTATTTTCAAAGGGCGCGTGTTCTGCGTATATTACCTAAACTATGCGACTCGCAATTGTTCTGCGCGGTGTCGCGCCTTTTGAAAATAGACCTCCTATATCGCATTTTTAGGAAAAGTGTTCAACATCAAAGTTGTAGATCTCGTCGAGATCTACAACTTTGATGTTGAACACTTTTCCTAAAAATGTCATATAGGGCGTCTATTTTCAAAGGGCGCGTGTTCTGCGTATATTACCTAAACTATGCGACTCGCAATTGTTCTGCGCGGTGTCGCGCCTTTTGAAAATAGACCTCCTATATCGCATTTTTAGGAAAAGTGTTCAACATCAAAGTTGTAGATCTCGTCGAGATCTACAACTTTGATGTTGAACACTTTTCCTAAAAATGTCATATAGGGCGTCTATTTTCAAAGGGCGCGTGTTCTGCGTATATTACCTAAACTATGCGACTCGCAATTGTTCTGCGCGGTGTCGCGCCTTTTGAAAATAGACCTCCTATATCGCATTTTTAGGAAAAGTGTTCAACATCAAAGTTGTAGATCTCGTCGAGATCTACAACTTTGATGTTGAACACTTTTCCTAAAAATGTCATATAGGGCGTCTATTTTCAAAGGGCGCGTGTTCTGCGTATATTACCTAAACTATGCGACTCGCAATTGTTCTGCGCGGTGTCGCGCCTTTTGAAAATAGACCTCCTATATCGCATTTTTAGGAAAAGTGTTCAACATCAAAGTTGTAGATCTCGTCGAGATCTACAACTTTGATGTTGAACACTTTTCCTAAAAATGTCATATAGGGCGTCTATTTTCAAAGGGCGCGTGTTCTGCGTATATTACCTAAACTATGCGACTCGCAATTGTTCTGCGCGGTGTCGCGCCTTTTGAAAATAGACCTCCTATATCGCATTTTTAGGAAAAGTGTTCAACATCAAAGTTGTAGATCTCGTCGAGATCTACAACTTTGATGTTGAACACTTTTCCTAAAAATGTCATATAGGGCGTCTATTTTCAAAGGGCGCGTGTTCTGCGTATATTACCTAAACTATGCGACTCGCAATTGTTCTGCGCGGTGTCGCGCCTTTTGAAAATAGACCTCCTATATCGCATTTTTAGGAAAAGTGTTCAACATCAAAGTTGTAGATCTCGTCGAGATCTACAACTTTGATGTTGAACACTTTTCCTAAAAATGTCATATAGGGCGTCTATTTTCAAAGGGCGCGTGTTCTGCGTATATTACCTAAACTATGCGACTCGCAATTGTTCTGCGCGGTGTCGCGCCTTTTGAAAATAGACCTCCTATATCGCATTTTTAGGAAAAGTGTTCAACATCAAAGTTGTAGATCTCGTCGAGATCTACAACTTTGATGTTGAACACTTTTCCTAAAAATGTCATATAGGGCGTCTATTTTCAAAGGGCGCGTGTTCTGCGTATATTACCTAAACTATGCGACTCGCAATTGTTCTGCGCGGTGTCGCGCCTTTTGAAAATAGACCTCCTATATCGCATTTTTAGGAAAAGTGTTCAACATCAAAGTTGTAGATCTCGTCGAGATCTACAACTTTGATGTTGAACACTTTTCCTAAAAATGTCATATAGGGCGTCTATTTTCAAAGGGCGCGTGTTCTGCGTATATTACCTAAACTATGCGACTCGCAATTGTTCTGCGCGGTGTCGCGCCTTTTGAAAATAGACCTCCTATATCGCATTTTTAGGAAAAGTGTTCAACATCAAAGTTGTAGATCTCGTCGAGATCTACAACTTTGATGTTGAACACTTTTCCTAAAAATGTCATATAGGGCGTCTATTTTCAAAGGGCGCGTGTTCTGCGTATATTACCTAAACTATGCGACTCGCAATTGTTCTGCGCGGTGTCGCGCCTTTTGAAAATAGACCTCCTATATCGCATTTTTAGGAAAAGTGTTCAACATCAAAGTTGTAGATCTCGTCGAGATCTACAACTTTGATGTTGAACACTTTTCCTAAAAATGTCATATAGGGCGTCTATTTTCAAAGGGCGCGTGTTCTGCGTATATTACCTAAACTATGCGACTCGCAATTGTTCTGCGCGGTGTCGCGCCTTTTGAAAATAGACCTCCTATATCGCATTTTTAGGAAAAGTGTTCAACATCAAAGTTGTAGATCTCGTCGAGATCTACAACTTTGATGTTGAACACTTTTCCTAAAAATGTCATATAGGGCGTCTATTTTCAAAGGGCGCGTGTTCTGCGTATATTACCTAAACTATGCGACTCGCAATTGTTCTGCGCGGTGTCGCGCCTTTTGAAAATAGACCTCCTATATCGCATTTTTAGGAAAAGTGTTCAACATCAAAGTTGTAGATCTCGTCGAGATCTACAACTTTGATGTTGAACACTTTTCCTAAAAATGTCATATAGGGCGTCTATTTTCAAAGGGCGCGTGTTCTGCGTATATTACCTAAACTATGCGACTCGCAATTGTTCTGCGCGGTGTCGCGCCTTTTGAAAATAGACCTCCTATATCGCATTTTTAGGAAAAGTGTTCAACATCAAAGTTGTAGATCTCGTCGAGATCTACAACTTTGATGTTGAACACTTTTCCTAAAAATGTCATATAGGGCGTCTATTTTCAAAGGGCGCGTGTTCTGCGTATATTACCTAAACTATGCGACTCGCAATTGTTCTGCGCGGTGTCGCGCCTTTTGAAAATAGACCTCCTATATCGCATTTTTAGGAAAAGTGTTCAACATCAAAGTTGTAGATCTCGTCGAGATCTACAACTTTGATGTTGAACACTTTTCCTAAAAATGTCATATAGGGCGTCTATTTTCAAAGGGCGCGTGTTCTGCGTATATTACCTAAACTATGCGACTCGCAATTGTTCTGCGCGGTGTCGCGCCTTTTGAAAATAGACCTCCTATATCGCATTTTTAGGAAAAGTGTTCAACATCAAAGTTGTAGATCTCGTCGAGATCTACAACTTTGATGTTGAACACTTTTCCTAAAAATGTCATATAGGGCGTCTATTTTCAAAGGGCGCGTGTTCTGCGTATATTACCTAAACTATGCGACTCGCAATTGTTCTGCGCGGTGTCGCGCCTTTTGAAAATAGACCTCCTATATCGCATTTTTAGGAAAAGTGTTCAACATCAAAGTTGTAGATCTCGTCGAGATCTACAACTTTGATGTTGAACACTTTTCCTAAAAATGTCATATAGGGCGTCTATTTTCAAAGGGCGCGTGTTCTGCGTATATTACCTAAACTATGCGACTCGCAATTGTTCTGCGCGGTGTCGCGCCTTTTGAAAATAGACCTCCTATATCGCATTTTTAGGAAAAGTGTTCAACATCAAAGTTGTAGATCTCGTCGAGATCTACAACTTTGATGTTGAACACTTTTCCTAAAAATGTCATATAGGGCGTCTATTTTCAAAGGGCGCGTGTTCTGCGTATATTACCTAAACTATGCGACTCGCAATTGTTCTGCGCGGTGTCGCGCCTTTTGAAAATAGACCTCCTATATCGCATTTTTAGGAAAAGTGTTCAACATCAAAGTTGTAGATCTCGTCGAGATCTACAACTTTGATGTTGAACACTTTTCCTAAAAATGTCATATAGGGCGTCTATTTTCAAAGGGCGCGTGTTCTGCGTATATTACCTAAACTATGCGACTCGCAATTGTTCTGCGCGGTGTCGCGCCTTTTGAAAATAGACCTCCTATATCGCATTTTTAGGAAAAGTGTTCAACATCAAAGTTGTAGATCTCGTCGAGATCTACAACTTTGATGTTGAACACTTTTCCTAAAAATGTCATATAGGGCGTCTATTTTCAAAGGGCGCGTGTTCTGCGTATATTACCTAAACTATGCGACTCGCAATTGTTCTGCGCGGTGTCGCGCCTTTTGAAAATAGACCTCCTATATCGCATTTTTAGGAAAAGTGTTCAACATCAAAGTTGTAGATCTCGTCGAGATCTACAACTTTGATGTTGAACACTTTTCCTAAAAATGTCATATAGGGCGTCTATTTTCAAAGGGCGCGTGTTCTGCGTATATTACCTAAACTATGCGACTCGCAATTGTTCTGCGCGGTGTCGCGCCTTTTGAAAATAGACCTCCTATATCGCATTTTTAGGAAAAGTGTTCAACATCAAAGTTGTAGATCTCGTCGAGATCTACAACTTTGATGTTGAACACTTTTCCTAAAAATGTCATATAGGGCGTCTATTTTCAAAGGGCGCGTGTTCTGCGTATATTACCTAAACTATGCGACTCGCAATTGTTCTGCGCGGTGTCGCGCCTTTTGAAAATAGACCTCCTATATCGCATTTTTAGGAAAAGTGTTCAACATCAAAGTTGTAGATCTCGTCGAGATCTACAACTTTGATGTTGAACACTTTTCCTAAAAATGTCATATAGGGCGTCTATTTTCAAAGGGCGCGTGTTCTGCGTATATTACCTAAACTATGCGACTCGCAATTGTTCTGCGCGGTGTCGCGCCTTTTGAAAATAGACCTCCTATATCGCATTTTTAGGAAAAGTGTTCAACATCAAAGTTGTAGATCTCGTCGAGATCTACAACTTTGATGTTGAACACTTTTCCTAAAAATGTCATATAGGGCGTCTATTTTCAAAGGGCGCGTGTTCTGCGTATATTACCTAAACTATGCGACTCGCAATTGTTCTGCGCGGTGTCGCGCCTTTTGAAAATAGACCTCCTATATCGCATTTTTAGGAAAAGTGTTCAACATCAAAGTTGTAGATCTCGTCGAGATCTACAACTTTGATGTTGAACACTTTTCCTAAAAATGTCATATAGGGCGTCTATTTTCAAAGGGCGCGTGTTCTGCGTATATTACCTAAACTATGCGACTCGCAATTGTTCTGCGCGGTGTCGCGCCTTTTGAAAATAGACCTCCTATATCGCATTTTTAGGAAAAGTGTTCAACATCAAAGTTGTAGATCTCGTCGAGATCTACAACTTTGATGTTGAACACTTTTCCTAAAAATGTCATATAGGGCGTCTATTTTCAAAGGGCGCGTGTTCTGCGTATATTACCTAAACTATGCGACTCGCAATTGTTCTGCGCGGTGTCGCGCCTTTTGAAAATAGACCTCCTATATCGCATTTTTAGGAAAAGTGTTCAACATCAAAGTTGTAGATCTCGTCGAGATCTACAACTTTGATGTTGAACACTTTTCCTAAAAATGTCATATAGGGCGTCTATTTTCAAAGGGCGCGTGTTCTGCGTATATTACCTAAACTATGCGACTCGCAATTGTTCTGCGCGGTGTCGCGCCTTTTGAAAATAGACCTCCTATATCGCATTTTTAGGAAAAGTGTTCAACATCAAAGTTGTAGATCTCGTCGAGATCTACAACTTTGATGTTGAACACTTTTCCTAAAAATGTCATATAGGGCGTCTATTTTCAAAGGGCGCGTGTTCTGCGTATATTACCTAAACTATGCGACTCGCAATTGTTCTGCGCGGTGTCGCGCCTTTTGAAAATAGACCTCCTATATCGCATTTTTAGGAAAAGTGTTCAACATCAAAGTTGTAGATCTCGTCGAGATCTACAACTTTGATGTTGAACACTTTTCCTAAAAATGTCATATAGGGCGTCTATTTTCAAAGGGCGCGTGTTCTGCGTATATTACCTAAACTATGCGACTCGCAATTGTTCTGCGCGGTGTCGCGCCTTTTGAAAATAGACCTCCTATATCGCATTTTTAGGAAAAGTGTTCAACATCAAAGTTGTAGATCTCGTCGAGATCTACAACTTTGATGTTGAACACTTTTCCTAAAAATGTCATATAGGGCGTCTATTTTCAAAGGGCGCGTGTTCTGCGTATATTACCTAAACTATGCGACTCGCAATTGTTCTGCGCGGTGTCGCGCCTTTTGAAAATAGACCTCCTATATCGCATTTTTAGGAAAAGTGTTCAACATCAAAGTTGTAGATCTCGTCGAGATCTACAACTTTGATGTTGAACACTTTTCCTAAAAATGTCATATAGGGCGTCTATTTTCAAAGGGCGCGTGTTCTGCGTATATTACCTAAACTATGCGACTCGCAATTGTTCTGCGCGGTGTCGCGCCTTTTGAAAATAGACCTCCTATATCGCATTTTTAGGAAAAGTGTTCAACATCAAAGTTGTAGATCTCGTCGAGATCTACAACTTTGATGTTGAACACTTTTCCTAAAAATGTCATATAGGGCGTCTATTTTCAAAGGGCGCGTGTTCTGCGTATATTACCTAAACTATGCGACTCGCAATTGTTCTGCGCGGTGTCGCGCCTTTTGAAAATAGACCTCCTATATCGCATTTTTAGGAAAAGTGTTCAACATCAAAGTTGTAGATCTCGTCGAGATCTACAACTTTGATGTTGAACACTTTTCCTAAAAATGTCATATAGGGCGTCTATTTTCAAAGGGCGCGTGTTCTGCGTATATTACCTAAACTATGCGACTCGCAATTGTTCTGCGCGGTGTCGCGCCTTTTGAAAATAGACCTCCTATATCGCATTTTTAGGAAAAGTGTTCAACATCAAAGTTGTAGATCTCGTCGAGATCTACAACTTTGATGTTGAACACTTTTCCTAAAAATGTCATATAGGGCGTCTATTTTCAAAGGGCGCGTGTTCTGCGTATATTACCTAAACTATGCGACTCGCAATTGTTCTGCGCGGTGTCGCGCCTTTTGAAAATAGACCTCCTATATCGCATTTTTAGGAAAAGTGTTCAACATCAAAGTTGTAGATCTCGTCGAGATCTACAACTTTGATGTTGAACACTTTTCCTAAAAATGTCATATAGGGCGTCTATTTTCAAAGGGCGCGTGTTCTGCGTATATTACCTAAACTATGCGACTCGCAATTGTTCTGCGCGGTGTCGCGCCTTTTGAAAATAGACCTCCTATATCGCATTTTTAGGAAAAGTGTTCAACATCAAAGTTGTAGATCTCGTCGAGATCTACAACTTTGATGTTGAACACTTTTCCTAAAAATGTCATATAGGGCGTCTATTTTCAAAGGGCGCGTGTTCTGCGTATATTACCTAAACTATGCGACTCGCAATTGTTCTGCGCGGTGTCGCGCCTTTTGAAAATAGACCTCCTATATCGCATTTTTAGGAAAAGTGTTCAACATCAAAGTTGTAGATCTCGTCGAGATCTACAACTTTGATGTTGAACACTTTTCCTAAAAATGTCATATAGGGCGTCTATTTTCAAAGGGCGCGTGTTCTGCGTATATTACCTAAACTATGCGACTCGCAATTGTTCTGCGCGGTGTCGCGCCTTTTGAAAATAGACCTCCTATATCGCATTTTTAGGAAAAGTGTTCAACATCAAAGTTGTAGATCTCGTCGAGATCTACAACTTTGATGTTGAACACTTTTCCTAAAAATGTCATATAGGGCGTCTATTTTCAAAGGGCGCGTGTTCTGCGTATATTACCTAAACTATGCGACTCGCAATTGTTCTGCGCGGTGTCGCGCCTTTTGAAAATAGACCTCCTATATCGCATTTTTAGGAAAAGTGTTCAACATCAAAGTTGTAGATCTCGTCGAGATCTACAACTTTGATGTTGAACACTTTTCCTAAAAATGTCATATAGGGCGTCTATTTTCAAAGGGCGCGTGTTCTGCGTATATTACCTAAACTATGCGACTCGCAATTGTTCTGCGCGGTGTCGCGCCTTTTGAAAATAGACCTCCTATATCGCATTTTTAGGAAAAGTGTTCAACATCAAAGTTGTAGATCTCGTCGAGATCTACAACTTTGATGTTGAACACTTTTCCTAAAAATGTCATATAGGGCGTCTATTTTCAAAGGGCGCGTGTTCTGCGTATATTACCTAAACTATGCGACTCGCAATTGTTCTGCGCGGTGTCGCGCCTTTTGAAAATAGACCTCCTATATCGCATTTTTAGGAAAAGTGTTCAACATCAAAGTTGTAGATCTCGTCGAGATCTACAACTTTGATGTTGAACACTTTTCCTAAAAATGTCATATAGGGCGTCTATTTTCAAAGGGCGCGTGTTCTGCGTATATTACCTAAACTATGCGACTCGCAATTGTTCTGCGCGGTGTCGCGCCTTTTGAAAATAGACCTCCTATATCGCATTTTTAGGAAAAGTGTTCAACATCAAAGTTGTAGATCTCGTCGAGATCTACAACTTTGATGTTGAACACTTTTCCTAAAAATGTCATATAGGGCGTCTATTTTCAAAGGGCGCGTGTTCTGCGTATATTACCTAAACTATGCGACTCGCAATTGTTCTGCGCGGTGTCGCGCCTTTTGAAAATAGACCTCCTATATCGCATTTTTAGGAAAAGTGTTCAACATCAAAGTTGTAGATCTCGTCGAGATCTACAACTTTGATGTTGAACACTTTTCCTAAAAATGTCATATAGGGCGTCTATTTTCAAAGGGCGCGTGTTCTGCGTATATTACCTAAACTATGCGACTCGCAATTGTTCTGCGCGGTGTCGCGCCTTTTGAAAATAGACCTCCTATATCGCATTTTTAGGAAAAGTGTTCAACATCAAAGTTGTAGATCTCGTCGAGATCTACAACTTTGATGTTGAACACTTTTCCTAAAAATGTCATATAGGGCGTCTATTTTCAAAGGGCGCGTGTTCTGCGTATATTACCTAAACTATGCGACTCGCAATTGTTCTGCGCGGTGTCGCGCCTTTTGAAAATAGACCTCCTATATCGCATTTTTAGGAAAAGTGTTCAACATCAAAGTTGTAGATCTCGTCGAGATCTACAACTTTGATGTTGAACACTTTTCCTAAAAATGTCATATAGGGCGTCTATTTTCAAAGGGCGCGTGTTCTGCGTATATTACCTAAACTATGCGACTCGCAATTGTTCTGCGCGGTGTCGCGCCTTTTGAAAATAGACCTCCTATATCGCATTTTTAGGAAAAGTGTTCAACATCAAAGTTGTAGATCTCGTCGAGATCTACAACTTTGATGTTGAACACTTTTCCTAAAAATGTCATATAGGGCGTCTATTTTCAAAGGGCGCGTGTTCTGCGTATATTACCTAAACTATGCGACTCGCAATTGTTCTGCGCGGTGTCGCGCCTTTTGAAAATAGACCTCCTATATCGCATTTTTAGGAAAAGTGTTCAACATCAAAGTTGTAGATCTCGTCGAGATCTACAACTTTGATGTTGAACACTTTTCCTAAAAATGTCATATAGGGCGTCTATTTTCAAAGGGCGCGTGTTCTGCGTATATTACCTAAACTATGCGACTCGCAATTGTTCTGCGCGGTGTCGCGCCTTTTGAAAATAGACCTCCTATATCGCATTTTTAGGAAAAGTGTTCAACATCAAAGTTGTAGATCTCGTCGAGATCTACAACTTTGATGTTGAACACTTTTCCTAAAAATGTCATATAGGGCGTCTATTTTCAAAGGGCGCGTGTTCTGCGTATATTACCTAAACTATGCGACTCGCAATTGTTCTGCGCGGTGTCGCGCCTTTTGAAAATAGACCTCCTATATCGCATTTTTAGGAAAAGTGTTCAACATCAAAGTTGTAGATCTCGTCGAGATCTACAACTTTGATGTTGAACACTTTTCCTAAAAATGTCATATAGGGCGTCTATTTTCAAAGGGCGCGTGTTCTGCGTATATTACCTAAACTATGCGACTCGCAATTGTTCTGCGCGGTGTCGCGCCTTTTGAAAATAGACCTCCTATATCGCATTTTTAGGAAAAGTGTTCAACATCAAAGTTGTAGATCTCGTCGAGATCTACAACTTTGATGTTGAACACTTTTCCTAAAAATGTCATATAGGGCGTCTATTTTCAAAGGGCGCGTGTTCTGCGTATATTACCTAAACTATGCGACTCGCAATTGTTCTGCGCGGTGTCGCGCCTTTTGAAAATAGACCTCCTATATCGCATTTTTAGGAAAAGTGTTCAACATCAAAGTTGTAGATCTCGTCGAGATCTACAACTTTGATGTTGAACACTTTTCCTAAAAATGTCATATAGGGCGTCTATTTTCAAAGGGCGCGTGTTCTGCGTATATTACCTAAACTATGCGACTCGCAATTGTTCTGCGCGGTGTCGCGCCTTTTGAAAATAGACCTCCTATATCGCATTTTTAGGAAAAGTGTTCAACATCAAAGTTGTAGATCTCGTCGAGATCTACAACTTTGATGTTGAACACTTTTCCTAAAAATGTCATATAGGGCGTCTATTTTCAAAGGGCGCGTGTTCTGCGTATATTACCTAAACTATGCGACTCGCAATTGTTCTGCGCGGTGTCGCGCCTTTTGAAAATAGACCTCCTATATCGCATTTTTAGGAAAAGTGTTCAACATCAAAGTTGTAGATCTCGTCGAGATCTACAACTTTGATGTTGAACACTTTTCCTAAAAATGTCATATAGGGCGTCTATTTTCAAAGGGCGCGTGTTCTGCGTATATTACCTAAACTATGCGACTCGCAATTGTTCTGCGCGGTGTCGCGCCTTTTGAAAATAGACCTCCTATATCGCATTTTTAGGAAAAGTGTTCAACATCAAAGTTGTAGATCTCGTCGAGATCTACAACTTTGATGTTGAACACTTTTCCTAAAAATGTCATATAGGGCGTCTATTTTCAAAGGGCGCGTGTTCTGCGTATATTACCTAAACTATGCGACTCGCAATTGTTCTGCGCGGTGTCGCGCCTTTTGAAAATAGACCTCCTATATCGCATTTTTAGGAAAAGTGTTCAACATCAAAGTTGTAGATCTCGTCGAGATCTACAACTTTGATGTTGAACACTTTTCCTAAAAATGTCATATAGGGCGTCTATTTTCAAAGGGCGCGTGTTCTGCGTATATTACCTAAACTATGCGACTCGCAATTGTTCTGCGCGGTGTCGCGCCTTTTGAAAATAGACCTCCTATATCGCATTTTTAGGAAAAGTGTTCAACATCAAAGTTGTAGATCTCGTCGAGATCTACAACTTTGATGTTGAACACTTTTCCTAAAAATGTCATATAGGGCGTCTATTTTCAAAGGGCGCGTGTTCTGCGTATATTACCTAAACTATGCGACTCGCAATTGTTCTGCGCGGTGTCGCGCCTTTTGAAAATAGACCTCCTATATCGCATTTTTAGGAAAAGTGTTCAACATCAAAGTTGTAGATCTCGTCGAGATCTACAACTTTGATGTTGAACACTTTTCCTAAAAATGTCATATAGGGCGTCTATTTTCAAAGGGCGCGTGTTCTGCGTATATTACCTAAACTATGCGACTCGCAATTGTTCTGCGCGGTGTCGCGCCTTTTGAAAATAGACCTCCTATATCGCATTTTTAGGAAAAGTGTTCAACATCAAAGTTGTAGATCTCGTCGAGATCTACAACTTTGATGTTGAACACTTTTCCTAAAAATGTCATATAGGGCGTCTATTTTCAAAGGGCGCGTGTTCTGCGTATATTACCTAAACTATGCGACTCGCAATTGTTCTGCGCGGTGTCGCGCCTTTTGAAAATAGACCTCCTATATCGCATTTTTAGGAAAAGTGTTCAACATCAAAGTTGTAGATCTCGTCGAGATCTACAACTTTGATGTTGAACACTTTTCCTAAAAATGTCATATAGGGCGTCTATTTTCAAAGGGCGCGTGTTCTGCGTATATTACCTAAACTATGCGACTCGCAATTGTTCTGCGCGGTGTCGCGCCTTTTGAAAATAGACCTCCTATATCGCATTTTTAGGAAAAGTGTTCAACATCAAAGTTGTAGATCTCGTCGAGATCTACAACTTTGATGTTGAACACTTTTCCTAAAAATGTCATATAGGGCGTCTATTTTCAAAGGGCGCGTGTTCTGCGTATATTACCTAAACTATGCGACTCGCAATTGTTCTGCGCGGTGTCGCGCCTTTTGAAAATAGACCTCCTATATCGCATTTTTAGGAAAAGTGTTCAACATCAAAGTTGTAGATCTCGTCGAGATCTACAACTTTGATGTTGAACACTTTTCCTAAAAATGTCATATAGGGCGTCTATTTTCAAAGGGCGCGTGTTCTGCGTATATTACCTAAACTATGCGACTCGCAATTGTTCTGCGCGGTGTCGCGCCTTTTGAAAATAGACCTCCTATATCGCATTTTTAGGAAAAGTGTTCAACATCAAAGTTGTAGATCTCGTCGAGATCTACAACTTTGATGTTGAACACTTTTCCTAAAAATGTCATATAGGGCGTCTATTTTCAAAGGGCGCGTGTTCTGCGTATATTACCTAAACTATGCGACTCGCAATTGTTCTGCGCGGTGTCGCGCCTTTTGAAAATAGACCTCCTATATCGCATTTTTAGGAAAAGTGTTCAACATCAAAGTTGTAGATCTCGTCGAGATCTACAACTTTGATGTTGAACACTTTTCCTAAAAATGTCATATAGGGCGTCTATTTTCAAAGGGCGCGTGTTCTGCGTATATTACCTAAACTATGCGACTCGCAATTGTTCTGCGCGGTGTCGCGCCTTTTGAAAATAGACCTCCTATATCGCATTTTTAGGAAAAGTGTTCAACATCAAAGTTGTAGATCTCGTCGAGATCTACAACTTTGATGTTGAACACTTTTCCTAAAAATGTCATATAGGGCGTCTATTTTCAAAGGGCGCGTGTTCTGCGTATATTACCTAAACTATGCGACTCGCAATTGTTCTGCGCGGTGTCGCGCCTTTTGAAAATAGACCTCCTATATCGCATTTTTAGGAAAAGTGTTCAACATCAAAGTTGTAGATCTCGTCGAGATCTACAACTTTGATGTTGAACACTTTTCCTAAAAATGTCATATAGGGCGTCTATTTTCAAAGGGCGCGTGTTCTGCGTATATTACCTAAACTATGCGACTCGCAATTGTTCTGCGCGGTGTCGCGCCTTTTGAAAATAGACCTCCTATATCGCATTTTTAGGAAAAGTGTTCAACATCAAAGTTGTAGATCTCGTCGAGATCTACAACTTTGATGTTGAACACTTTTCCTAAAAATGTCATATAGGGCGTCTATTTTCAAAGGGCGCGTGTTCTGCGTATATTACCTAAACTATGCGACTCGCAATTGTTCTGCGCGGTGTCGCGCCTTTTGAAAATAGACCTCCTATATCGCATTTTTAGGAAAAGTGTTCAACATCAAAGTTGTAGATCTCGTCGAGATCTACAACTTTGATGTTGAACACTTTTCCTAAAAATGTCATATAGGGCGTCTATTTTCAAAGGGCGCGTGTTCTGCGTATATTACCTAAACTATGCGACTCGCAATTGTTCTGCGCGGTGTCGCGCCTTTTGAAAATAGACCTCCTATATCGCATTTTTAGGAAAAGTGTTCAACATCAAAGTTGTAGATCTCGTCGAGATCTACAACTTTGATGTTGAACACTTTTCCTAAAAATGTCATATAGGGCGTCTATTTTCAAAGGGCGCGTGTTCTGCGTATATTACCTAAACTATGCGACTCGCAATTGTTCTGCGCGGTGTCGCGCCTTTTGAAAATAGACCTCCTATATCGCATTTTTAGGAAAAGTGTTCAACATCAAAGTTGTAGATCTCGTCGAGATCTACAACTTTGATGTTGAACACTTTTCCTAAAAATGTCATATAGGGCGTCTATTTTCAAAGGGCGCGTGTTCTGCGTATATTACCTAAACTATGCGACTCGCAATTGTTCTGCGCGGTGTCGCGCCTTTTGAAAATAGACCTCCTATATCGCATTTTTAGGAAAAGTGTTCAACATCAAAGTTGTAGATCTCGTCGAGATCTACAACTTTGATGTTGAACACTTTTCCTAAAAATGTCATATAGGGCGTCTATTTTCAAAGGGCGCGTGTTCTGCGTATATTACCTAAACTATGCGACTCGCAATTGTTCTGCGCGGTGTCGCGCCTTTTGAAAATAGACCTCCTATATCGCATTTTTAGGAAAAGTGTTCAACATCAAAGTTGTAGATCTCGTCGAGATCTACAACTTTGATGTTGAACACTTTTCCTAAAAATGTCATATAGGGCGTCTATTTTCAAAGGGCGCGTGTTCTGCGTATATTACCTAAACTATGCGACTCGCAATTGTTCTGCGCGGTGTCGCGCCTTTTGAAAATAGACCTCCTATATCGCATTTTTAGGAAAAGTGTTCAACATCAAAGTTGTAGATCTCGTCGAGATCTACAACTTTGATGTTGAACACTTTTCCTAAAAATGTCATATAGGGCGTCTATTTTCAAAGGGCGCGTGTTCTGCGTATATTACCTAAACTATGCGACTCGCAATTGTTCTGCGCGGTGTCGCGCCTTTTGAAAATAGACCTCCTATATCGCATTTTTAGGAAAAGTGTTCAACATCAAAGTTGTAGATCTCGTCGAGATCTACAACTTTGATGTTGAACACTTTTCCTAAAAATGTCATATAGGGCGTCTATTTTCAAAGGGCGCGTGTTCTGCGTATATTACCTAAACTATGCGACTCGCAATTGTTCTGCGCGGTGTCGCGCCTTTTGAAAATAGACCTCCTATATCGCATTTTTAGGAAAAGTGTTCAACATCAAAGTTGTAGATCTCGTCGAGATCTACAACTTTGATGTTGAACACTTTTCCTAAAAATGTCATATAGGGCGTCTATTTTCAAAGGGCGCGTGTTCTGCGTATATTACCTAAACTATGCGACTCGCAATTGTTCTGCGCGGTGTCGCGCCTTTTGAAAATAGACCTCCTATATCGCATTTTTAGGAAAAGTGTTCAACATCAAAGTTGTAGATCTCGTCGAGATCTACAACTTTGATGTTGAACACTTTTCCTAAAAATGTCATATAGGGCGTCTATTTTCAAAGGGCGCGTGTTCTGCGTATATTACCTAAACTATGCGACTCGCAATTGTTCTGCGCGGTGTCGCGCCTTTTGAAAATAGACCTCCTATATCGCATTTTTAGGAAAAGTGTTCAACATCAAAGTTGTAGATCTCGTCGAGATCTACAACTTTGATGTTGAACACTTTTCCTAAAAATGTCATATAGGGCGTCTATTTTCAAAGGGCGCGTGTTCTGCGTATATTACCTAAACTATGCGACTCGCAATTGTTCTGCGCGGTGTCGCGCCTTTTGAAAATAGACCTCCTATATCGCATTTTTAGGAAAAGTGTTCAACATCAAAGTTGTAGATCTCGTCGAGATCTACAACTTTGATGTTGAACACTTTTCCTAAAAATGTCATATAGGGCGTCTATTTTCAAAGGGCGCGTGTTCTGCGTATATTACCTAAACTATGCGACTCGCAATTGTTCTGCGCGGTGTCGCGCCTTTTGAAAATAGACCTCCTATATCGCATTTTTAGGAAAAGTGTTCAACATCAAAGTTGTAGATCTCGTCGAGATCTACAACTTTGATGTTGAACACTTTTCCTAAAAATGTCATATAGGGCGTCTATTTTCAAAGGGCGCGTGTTCTGCGTATATTACCTAAACTATGCGACTCGCAATTGTTCTGCGCGGTGTCGCGCCTTTTGAAAATAGACCTCCTATATCGCATTTTTAGGAAAAGTGTTCAACATCAAAGTTGTAGATCTCGTCGAGATCTACAACTTTGATGTTGAACACTTTTCCTAAAAATGTCATATAGGGCGTCTATTTTCAAAGGGCGCGTGTTCTGCGTATATTACCTAAACTATGCGACTCGCAATTGTTCTGCGCGGTGTCGCGCCTTTTGAAAATAGACCTCCTATATCGCATTTTTAGGAAAAGTGTTCAACATCAAAGTTGTAGATCTCGTCGAGATCTACAACTTTGATGTTGAACACTTTTCCTAAAAATGTCATATAGGGCGTCTATTTTCAAAGGGCGCGTGTTCTGCGTATATTACCTAAACTATGCGACTCGCAATTGTTCTGCGCGGTGTCGCGCCTTTTGAAAATAGACCTCCTATATCGCATTTTTAGGAAAAGTGTTCAACATCAAAGTTGTAGATCTCGTCGAGATCTACAACTTTGATGTTGAACACTTTTCCTAAAAATGTCATATAGGGCGTCTATTTTCAAAGGGCGCGTGTTCTGCGTATATTACCTAAACTATGCGACTCGCAATTGTTCTGCGCGGTGTCGCGCCTTTTGAAAATAGACCTCCTATATCGCATTTTTAGGAAAAGTGTTCAACATCAAAGTTGTAGATCTCGTCGAGATCTACAACTTTGATGTTGAACACTTTTCCTAAAAATGTCATATAGGGCGTCTATTTTCAAAGGGCGCGTGTTCTGCGTATATTACCTAAACTATGCGACTCGCAATTGTTCTGCGCGGTGTCGCGCCTTTTGAAAATAGACCTCCTATATCGCATTTTTAGGAAAAGTGTTCAACATCAAAGTTGTAGATCTCGTCGAGATCTACAACTTTGATGTTGAACACTTTTCCTAAAAATGTCATATAGGGCGTCTATTTTCAAAGGGCGCGTGTTCTGCGTATATTACCTAAACTATGCGACTCGCAATTGTTCTGCGCGGTGTCGCGCCTTTTGAAAATAGACCTCCTATATCGCATTTTTAGGAAAAGTGTTCAACATCAAAGTTGTAGATCTCGTCGAGATCTACAACTTTGATGTTGAACACTTTTCCTAAAAATGTCATATAGGGCGTCTATTTTCAAAGGGCGCGTGTTCTGCGTATATTACCTAAACTATGCGACTCGCAATTGTTCTGCGCGGTGTCGCGCCTTTTGAAAATAGACCTCCTATATCGCATTTTTAGGAAAAGTGTTCAACATCAAAGTTGTAGATCTCGTCGAGATCTACAACTTTGATGTTGAACACTTTTCCTAAAAATGTCATATAGGGCGTCTATTTTCAAAGGGCGCGTGTTCTGCGTATATTACCTAAACTATGCGACTCGCAATTGTTCTGCGCGGTGTCGCGCCTTTTGAAAATAGACCTCCTATATCGCATTTTTAGGAAAAGTGTTCAACATCAAAGTTGTAGATCTCGTCGAGATCTACAACTTTGATGTTGAACACTTTTCCTAAAAATGTCATATAGGGCGTCTATTTTCAAAGGGCGCGTGTTCTGCGTATATTACCTAAACTATGCGACTCGCAATTGTTCTGCGCGGTGTCGCGCCTTTTGAAAATAGACCTCCTATATCGCATTTTTAGGAAAAGTGTTCAACATCAAAGTTGTAGATCTCGTCGAGATCTACAACTTTGATGTTGAACACTTTTCCTAAAAATGTCATATAGGGCGTCTATTTTCAAAGGGCGCGTGTTCTGCGTATATTACCTAAACTATGCGACTCGCAATTGTTCTGCGCGGTGTCGCGCCTTTTGAAAATAGACCTCCTATATCGCATTTTTAGGAAAAGTGTTCAACATCAAAGTTGTAGATCTCGTCGAGATCTACAACTTTGATGTTGAACACTTTTCCTAAAAATGTCATATAGGGCGTCTATTTTCAAAGGGCGCGTGTTCTGCGTATATTACCTAAACTATGCGACTCGCAATTGTTCTGCGCGGTGTCGCGCCTTTTGAAAATAGACCTCCTATATCGCATTTTTAGGAAAAGTGTTCAACATCAAAGTTGTAGATCTCGTCGAGATCTACAACTTTGATGTTGAACACTTTTCCTAAAAATGTCATATAGGGCGTCTATTTTCAAAGGGCGCGTGTTCTGCGTATATTACCTAAACTATGCGACTCGCAATTGTTCTGCGCGGTGTCGCGCCTTTTGAAAATAGACCTCCTATATCGCATTTTTAGGAAAAGTGTTCAACATCAAAGTTGTAGATCTCGTCGAGATCTACAACTTTGATGTTGAACACTTTTCCTAAAAATGTCATATAGGGCGTCTATTTTCAAAGGGCGCGTGTTCTGCGTATATTACCTAAACTATGCGACTCGCAATTGTTCTGCGCGGTGTCGCGCCTTTTGAAAATAGACCTCCTATATCGCATTTTTAGGAAAAGTGTTCAACATCAAAGTTGTAGATCTCGTCGAGATCTACAACTTTGATGTTGAACACTTTTCCTAAAAATGTCATATAGGGCGTCTATTTTCAAAGGGCGCGTGTTCTGCGTATATTACCTAAACTATGCGACTCGCAATTGTTCTGCGCGGTGTCGCGCCTTTTGAAAATAGACCTCCTATATCGCATTTTTAGGAAAAGTGTTCAACATCAAAGTTGTAGATCTCGTCGAGATCTACAACTTTGATGTTGAACACTTTTCCTAAAAATGTCATATAGGGCGTCTATTTTCAAAGGGCGCGTGTTCTGCGTATATTACCTAAACTATGCGACTCGCAATTGTTCTGCGCGGTGTCGCGCCTTTTGAAAATAGACCTCCTATATCGCATTTTTAGGAAAAGTGTTCAA
This sequence comes from Dactylorhiza incarnata, assembly GCA_033032865.1. Lineage (NCBI taxonomy): Eukaryota > Viridiplantae > Streptophyta > Magnoliopsida > Asparagales > Orchidaceae > Dactylorhiza > Dactylorhiza incarnata. The sequence continues at coordinate 5,337 of JAWHQI010001211.1, read as the reverse complement.
CATCAAAGTTGTAGATCTCGTCGAGATCTACAACTTTGATGTTGAACACTTTTCCTAAAAATGTCATATAGGGCGTCTATTTTCAAAGGGCGCGTGTTCTGCGTATATTACCTAAACTATGCGACTCGCAATTGTTCTGCGCGGTGTCGCGCCTTTTGAAAATAGACCTCCTATATCGCATTTTTAGGAAAAGTGTTCAACATCAAAGTTGTAGATCTCGTCGAGATCTACAACTTTGATGTTGAACACTTTTCCTAAAAATGTCATATAGGGCGTCTATTTTCAAAGGGCGCGTGTTCTGCGTATATTACCTAAACTATGCGACTCGCAATTGTTCTGCGCGGTGTCGCGCCTTTTGAAAATAGACCTCCTATATCGCATTTTTAGGAAAAGTGTTCAACATCAAAGTTGTAGATCTCGTCGAGATCTACAACTTTGATGTTGAACACTTTTCCTAAAAATGTCATATAGGGCGTCTATTTTCAAAGGGCGCGTGTTCTGCGTATATTACCTAAACTATGCGACTCGCAATTGTTCTGCGCGGTGTCGCGCCTTTTGAAAATAGACCTCCTATATCGCATTTTTAGGAAAAGTGTTCAACATCAAAGTTGTAGATCTCGTCGAGATCTACAACTTTGATGTTGAACACTTTTCCTAAAAATGTCATATAGGGCGTCTATTTTCAAAGGGCGCGTGTTCTGCGTATATTACCTAAACTATGCGACTCGCAATTGTTCTGCGCGGTGTCGCGCCTTTTGAAAATAGACCTCCTATATCGCATTTTTAGGAAAAGTGTTCAACATCAAAGTTGTAGATCTCGTCGAGATCTACAACTTTGATGTTGAACACTTTTCCTAAAAATGTCATATAGGGCGTCTATTTTCAAAGGGCGCGTGTTCTGCGTATATTACCTAAACTATGCGACTCGCAATTGTTCTGCGCGGTGTCGCGCCTTTTGAAAATAGACCTCCTATATCGCATTTTTAGGAAAAGTGTTCAACATCAAAGTTGTAGATCTCGTCGAGATCTACAACTTTGATGTTGAACACTTTTCCTAAAAATGTCATATAGGGCGTCTATTTTCAAAGGGCGCGTGTTCTGCGTATATTACCTAAACTATGCGACTCGCAATTGTTCTGCGCGGTGTCGCGCCTTTTGAAAATAGACCTCCTATATCGCATTTTTAGGAAAAGTGTTCAACATCAAAGTTGTAGATCTCGTCGAGATCTACAACTTTGATGTTGAACACTTTTCCTAAAAATGTCATATAGGGCGTCTATTTTCAAAGGGCGCGTGTTCTGCGTATATTACCTAAACTATGCGACTCGCAATTGTTCTGCGCGGTGTCGCGCCTTTTGAAAATAGACCTCCTATATCGCATTTTTAGGAAAAGTGTTCAACATCAAAGTTGTAGATCTCGTCGAGATCTACAACTTTGATGTTGAACACTTTTCCTAAAAATGTCATATAGGGCGTCTATTTTCAAAGGGCGCGTGTTCTGCGTATATTACCTAAACTATGCGACTCGCAATTGTTCTGCGCGGTGTCGCGCCTTTTGAAAATAGACCTCCTATATCGCATTTTTAGGAAAAGTGTTCAACATCAAAGTTGTAGATCTCGTCGAGATCTACAACTTTGATGTTGAACACTTTTCCTAAAAATGTCATATAGGGCGTCTATTTTCAAAGGGCGCGTGTTCTGCGTATATTACCTAAACTATGCGACTCGCAATTGTTCTGCGCGGTGTCGCGCCTTTTGAAAATAGACCTCCTATATCGCATTTTTAGGAAAAGTGTTCAACATCAAAGTTGTAGATCTCGTCGAGATCTACAACTTTGATGTTGAACACTTTTCCTAAAAATGTCATATAGGGCGTCTATTTTCAAAGGGCGCGTGTTCTGCGTATATTACCTAAACTATGCGACTCGCAATTGTTCTGCGCGGTGTCGCGCCTTTTGAAAATAGACCTCCTATATCGCATTTTTAGGAAAAGTGTTCAACATCAAAGTTGTAGATCTCGTCGAGATCTACAACTTTGATGTTGAACACTTTTCCTAAAAATGTCATATAGGGCGTCTATTTTCAAAGGGCGCGTGTTCTGCGTATATTACCTAAACTATGCGACTCGCAATTGTTCTGCGCGGTGTCGCGCCTTTTGAAAATAGACCTCCTATATCGCATTTTTAGGAAAAGTGTTCAACATCAAAGTTGTAGATCTCGTCGAGATCTACAACTTTGATGTTGAACACTTTTCCTAAAAATGTCATATAGGGCGTCTATTTTCAAAGGGCGCGTGTTCTGCGTATATTACCTAAACTATGCGACTCGCAATTGTTCTGCGCGGTGTCGCGCCTTTTGAAAATAGACCTCCTATATCGCATTTTTAGGAAAAGTGTTCAACATCAAAGTTGTAGATCTCGTCGAGATCTACAACTTTGATGTTGAACACTTTTCCTAAAAATGTCATATAGGGCGTCTATTTTCAAAGGGCGCGTGTTCTGCGTATATTACCTAAACTATGCGACTCGCAATTGTTCTGCGCGGTGTCGCGCCTTTTGAAAATAGACCTCCTATATCGCATTTTTAGGAAAAGTGTTCAACATCAAAGTTGTAGATCTCGTCGAGATCTACAACTTTGATGTTGAACACTTTTCCTAAAAATGTCATATAGGGCGTCTATTTTCAAAGGGCGCGTGTTCTGCGTATATTACCTAAACTATGCGACTCGCAATTGTTCTGCGCGGTGTCGCGCCTTTTGAAAATAGACCTCCTATATCGCATTTTTAGGAAAAGTGTTCAACATCAAAGTTGTAGATCTCGTCGAGATCTACAACTTTGATGTTGAACACTTTTCCTAAAAATGTCATATAGGGCGTCTATTTTCAAAGGGCGCGTGTTCTGCGTATATTACCTAAACTATGCGACTCGCAATTGTTCTGCGCGGTGTCGCGCCTTTTGAAAATAGACCTCCTATATCGCATTTTTAGGAAAAGTGTTCAACATCAAAGTTGTAGATCTCGTCGAGATCTACAACTTTGATGTTGAACACTTTTCCTAAAAATGTCATATAGGGCGTCTATTTTCAAAGGGCGCGTGTTCTGCGTATATTACCTAAACTATGCGACTCGCAATTGTTCTGCGCGGTGTCGCGCCTTTTGAAAATAGACCTCCTATATCGCATTTTTAGGAAAAGTGTTCAACATCAAAGTTGTAGATCTCGTCGAGATCTACAACTTTGATGTTGAACACTTTTCCTAAAAATGTCATATAGGGCGTCTATTTTCAAAGGGCGCGTGTTCTGCGTATATTACCTAAACTATGCGACTCGCAATTGTTCTGCGCGGTGTCGCGCCTTTTGAAAATAGACCTCCTATATCGCATTTTTAGGAAAAGTGTTCAACATCAAAGTTGTAGATCTCGTCGAGATCTACAACTTTGATGTTGAACACTTTTCCTAAAAATGTCATATAGGGCGTCTATTTTCAAAGGGCGCGTGTTCTGCGTATATTACCTAAACTATGCGACTCGCAATTGTTCTGCGCGGTGTCGCGCCTTTTGAAAATAGACCTCCTATATCGCATTTTTAGGAAAAGTGTTCAACATCAAAGTTGTAGATCTCGTCGAGATCTACAACTTTGATGTTGAACACTTTTCCTAAAAATGTCATATAGGGCGTCTATTTTCAAAGGGCGCGTGTTCTGCGTATATTACCTAAACTATGCGACTCGCAATTGTTCTGCGCGGTGTCGCGCCTTTTGAAAATAGACCTCCTATATCGCATTTTTAGGAAAAGTGTTCAACATCAAAGTTGTAGATCTCGTCGAGATCTACAACTTTGATGTTGAACACTTTTCCTAAAAATGTCATATAGGGCGTCTATTTTCAAAGGGCGCGTGTTCTGCGTATATTACCTAAACTATGCGACTCGCAATTGTTCTGCGCGGTGTCGCGCCTTTTGAAAATAGACCTCCTATATCGCATTTTTAGGAAAAGTGTTCAACATCAAAGTTGTAGATCTCGTCGAGATCTACAACTTTGATGTTGAACACTTTTCCTAAAAATGTCATATAGGGCGTCTATTTTCAAAGGCGCGCGTGTTCTGCGTATATTACCTAAACTATGCGACTCGCAATTGTTCTGCGCGGTGTCGCGCCTTTTGAAAATAGACCTCCTATATCGCATTTTTAGGAAAAGTGTTCAACATCAAAGTTGTAGATCTCGTCGAGATCTACAACTTTGATGTTGAACACTTTTCCTAAAAATGTCATATAGGGCGTCTATTTTCAAAGGGCGCGTGTTCTGCGTATATTACCTAAACTATGCGACTCGCAATTGTTCTGCGCGGTGTCGCGCCTTTTGAAAATAGACCTCCTATATCGCATTTTTAGGAAAAGTGTTCAACATCAAAGTTGTAGATCTCGTCGAGATCTACAACTTTGATGTTGAACACTTTTCCTAAAAATGTCATATAGGGCGTCTATTTTCAAAGGGCGCGTGTTCTGCGTAAATTACCTAAACTATGCGACTCGCAATTGTTCTGCGCGGTGTCGCGCCTTTTGAAAATAGACCTCCTATATCGCATTTTTAGGAAAAGTGTTCAACATCAAAGTTGTAGATCTCGTCGAGATCTACAACTTTGATGTTGAACACTTTTCCTAAAAATGTCATATAGGCGTCTATTTTCAAAGGGCGCGTGTTCTGCGTATATTACCTAAACTATGCGACTCGCAATTGTTCTGCGCGGTGTCGCCCTTGAAAATAGACCTCCTATATCGCATTTTTAGGAAAAGTGTTCAACATCAAAGTTGTAGATCTCGTCGAGATCTACAACTTTGATGTTGAACACTTTTCTAAAAATGTCATATAGGGCGTCTATTTTCAAAGGGCGCGTGTTCTGCGTAAATTACCTAAACTATGCGACTCGCAATTGTTCTGCGCTGGGTCGCGCCTTTGAAAATAGACCTCCTATATCGCATTTTTAGGAAAAGTGTTCAACATCAAAGTTGTAGATCTCGTCGAGATCTACAACTTTGATGTTGAACACTTTTCCTAAAAATGTCATATAGGGCGTCTTTTCAAAGGGCGCGTGTTCTGCGTATATTACCTAAACTATGCGACTCGCAATGTTCTGCGCGGTGTTGCGCCTTTGAAAATAGACCTCCTATATCGCATTTTTAGGAAAGTTGTTCATCGAGATCTACAACTTTGATGGTGAACACTTTTCTAAAAATGTCATATGGGGCGTCTATTTTCAAAGGGCGCGTGTTCTGCGTAATACCTAAACTATGCGACTCGCAATTGTTCTGCGCGGTGTCGCGCCTTTTGAAAATAGACCTC
>JAWHQI010001210.1:0-102837 GCA_033032865.1 Dactylorhiza incarnata | reverse complement strand
CATACAATGGGTCATTCAAATGATGTACCCCTCTATTGAGATAGGTTTTTTACTTGATAGACTGCTTTCCTCCTATCTATAGCACCTCACACCTACGAGCTACATCCCACCTGGATGAGCCATCAACATCTACTCGACCACCACTCTGACGAGGAGCGTCATCCCGAGGGGCTCCAGATGATTCATTTGAATCTTTTTGAGAAGAAATGGGAGAGCAGATGACAAGAGTGGAGAAAGATGTTTCCGGAATAAAGAAGATGATGAAGTTCATGATCAAGGCATTAAAGCTAAATCCCTCAACACCGGAGCGAAGTGAGTGGGGTTAGCCCAGTACAGGACCCACCGCGTCATTCGATTCAGAGGAATCACAGAGGACGATCTCCAAGTGCTAGTGTGGAGGAGATAGACGAGACAGAGTAGAGGAGTAGGGGTGACCTGAGGGAAACTAGTACTCAAGTTGTGTAATAATATAGGTATTTGAACACATGTTTATTGGATATTGTCTGCTAGCGCTAGCGCTATCAGCTAGCGCTGGCACTAACTGTAATGTTTAATTTTCTTATTTTTGGATGTTTGACTCTTTTTATCTGGTCCTTCTTTGGTAGTTTTTGAAGATTTTATTTTACGTTTTATTATAAATTTGAAGTTATATGAAGTGGAGATGTTTAAGCAAATTTAAAATCCTATGAAGTAGTATATGTTTGAAATCATATAACATAGAAAATTTGAATTCAATTTATGTTGGTGATATATGATATATAGATATATAATGAGTTTAGGAAGAATAAATTGGTCTTTAGAAATAAAGGACATGACTTTACAATTTGATAATTTGATATATAAATCTTTAAGCGATAAAGTCTTATGTCAATATGGTGACCTTACCATGATAGCAAAAAAGAGATATGAAAGAAAGAAAAAAAATAAATATAATAAAGCATATCCTGAAGTAGAAAATTTGTATATTTCATTTTTGAAAATATTCTACTTCATGCATTTGGTGATACCTAATGAATAAGAGATTTAGGTATCCAAAGGGGACCAAGTGTTGTGATTCCTTTGGGTACCCAAATATAACATGTAGGTTTGTGGGTAGATATTGATGAATGGGTCCTTTCATGTGAAGTTAATGTTTTAGTTTTAATTTTGGGCCTCCATTCAAATCTTGGTTTCTTATACATCAAATTTCCATTTTGATAATCTTTATATTGAAGTTTATGATTGTAAGGATTATTGAAGGTATTGTTTATAGGAAATTTGTGTAGTTTTATTTTTATGTTGGGAGAAACATGATTTTGTAAATAATGATGATTTTGATTTTGATTTACAAATCATTTGTGTTCCTTACTCCCATTATTAAACTTAGTTAAGATGTTCATATTCAACTTGTTTTTAGATATAGTTTGATATTGTGAATTTGTATTTATAATTTTCATAAGCAAGTTGATTTTTTATTTTAATTCATCATTCTTGATCTTTTGATTATGTCTAGCTTTGTTATAAGCTATTGTGCTATTTTTAAGAGTAGAAACAATAGAGTCAATATGATTTTGATAGTCATTTCTAAATTTCTCAAATGTTTCGTACATCTCTTTGATTTCAATTTTATAACTTTTGCATGTAGCACAATCACTTTTTGAAGATGAATTTTCTAAAAATAATTTTTCATTATGTTCTTTTACACAAATAATTTCTTTTTCAAGTTCATTAAATTTTTCTTTAATATCAATACAATCACAACAAGGTTTTGTATGTTCAATTGAAGTGACATGGGCAAAGCTAGATAAATCAAAATTTGATTCTACTTTAACTTTTGCTTTTAAATCTTATTTTCTAAGCGCAATTTGCAATTTGCATTTTTTAATTTCTTAATTTTGCGCTTTTTAATTTGTAGCAATTGTAAAGTAGAAATAGAATTGCAAACAATAAGAGTATTTGATTTCCTTACAGTGCTTTTGGATGTTGTGAGATTTTAGCACGGATTTTCTTTGTTGTCTTCATCTATTTGGCATTCCTCTTCCAAAGATGGGATTTCTTCTTTTCCATTTGATGTACACTCCATTGATCCATCATGAGAGGAGATTTCTTGAACATCTGTGCAAACTTGTATGCTCTCCACTTCTAGTATTTGTTCCATACCTGTAGATGGAGAATCATACATTTCTTCAAGAAAATTTCATACTTTGTATGCACTATAAAAACAATATATTAATTTGGAAATTTCTTGAGATAAGGCACAGAAAATACTATTTAAAGCTTTTGCATTTAGATGACGTTCCTGTTTATTTGATTCATCTGCTGGTCTAACGATTGTTATATCCCATGCATTGATATCTAAATTTTTAATGAACTTTTCCATTAAAAATTTCCATTCTTTATAATTTCTCCCTTCGAATAAAGGTGGTTTAAGAGATTTTTCTTCTTCATAAAATTTACCCCACTAATAGAAGCGAGATCATGAGATGACATTATTCCCGGTTGTTAAGCCGATTGGAATAAAACTGCTCTGATACCACTTATTGGATCGGTAGGGGCCCTTAGAGGGGGGTGAATAAGGGTTTAAAACTTTTCTTATATTTTGTTTATCTTGAAACAATATGTGATTAAGAAGGTGAGAAATCAAACAAATCAAGTGAAATAAAGTAGATACATGCTTTATTAATATGAAATATAGTTTTACAAAAATTGATTTCTATAACTCTAGAAATCGGTGGTGAATAATAATAAACTCTTTTTATTTTATATCCTGACTCGCATTCCCCATGAACCGGTGGTCCTAGCCTATCCTTCCCCGAATTCGGCCTCAAGCCGCCCCTAGCCAATCCAACCCCAGGATATGTCCTTGAGCACCCCGTAGACCTAATCTAGATCTAATCGCCATTACGAGGCAAATTTCATCCCTAAGTCCAACCCAGACCTAGTCGCCAACACGAGGTGAATTCTCTAACGGTTTACAAAGAAAATGAAATGATAATAATAAAAACTCCCTCTTGAAGAACTTCTGAAGTTGGAGATGAAGATCCGTTGTAGAATAAGCGTTGTAGAAGCAGACGTCGTTTGGATCCGGCGTGTAGATATTCTCCTTCAGAAATCCGCAGAAGTTTGGTATGAGATCAACCCTCGGCCAAATCAGGCTCTAGAATTCTAGCACTAAATCTCTCTCTCTCTCTCTCTCTGATGGCTATGTAAAACGAGAGAAGAGGGGTCCTTTTTATAGCCTCAGCGCTAGCGCCTGCGCTAGGGCTACCGCCGGCGCTATCCCGGATTAGGCATTATTCGGCGCGGGAGAATCTTCAATCCGAAGAAACATTTCTCTCTTGCCTTTTGTGCTCCGCGCTACCACGCCTGCGCTATCCGCTACCCGCCAGGCGCTAGCTCCTTCTATATTTGCTCCCGGAATTTTGCTAATCATTGCTAGCGCGGGGCGCTAGGTGCTACCATCGACACTAGTGGGCATGTTGGATTTGTTGGCTCAATTTTGGGGGCAACCTTCCTTTGTTATCCTTAAGTCATATGGACTTTGTTTCCTGCACACTTGAACACACATGATCAAATACACATAGGATTTGTTATTCTCAAACCTAGGAGATGCGGAAGACCATGTTCCAACAGGGTGAACTCGCGGTCAGCCGTGGCTAGTCGCACGCACAAAAACAAAATTGCTAAAGAGAAAAACTGCGATAACTTTTAAATGGAGTGAAATTTTGGCAATCTGAGGGCACAAAACAAACTCGAACAGGTAAACCTATTCTCCATTGGATGGATGGCTCCGATCCAGTTCCGAAAAGCTATTGCGGGCTGAAAACGGTCAAATGGATCAAAAGTTATGGATGTTTTAAGATTGGGTGTCATTCTCCGGCAAAAATCTCACATCTTCATTGCAACTGTTGTTCATCAACCACTCAAATCTGAAGGTCGCGTGTTAGTTCTGTTGGCATCAAAAATGTACCAAGTCCACACTTGCTCAAGCTGAAGAATATGGGGGTGATTATTGAGTGGTCGGTTACTTTGAGCCACGAGTGAAGGAGTAAGAGGGGGAGAAAAGAGATGGCCGCGAGCAGGAAAGAGGTCGTCGGGGGAGATGGGAGTAGAAGGAAGATCACTTAACAAGAGGGAGATCACCCAGGAATGTGTTAGATCGCCCAGGCAGGGGGGATAGTTCATCGCGGTCTCAAAACTGGAGACCATTCAAGTCACTAGCTGCGGGCTGGAAACTCTCCGAAGTCCATGAACTGGTACCCCTTCCCCTCTATTTATAGGCGCAGGACCTGCCCAAACGGGCAAGGCCAGGAAAAGCGGCTACCTGAGCCACTAGTGACCGGGCGGAAGCGAGATCGCCCGGGCGATGGGAGATCGTCCGGGCTCAGGAGCTGGCGAGATCGCCCAGGCAGTGGGATACCGCCCGGGCTCGGCGGCGTGGCGAGATCGCCCGGGCAGTGGGAGACCGCTTGGGCTCGGCGACATGGCGATATCGCCCCGGGCAGTGGGAGACAGCCCGGGCTCGGCGACCTGGCGAGATTGCCCGGGCGGTGAGAGCCTGCTCGGGCTCGGCAACCTGGCAAGATCGCCCGGAGCTGAAAACCTGGAGGAGGTCGGCCAGAGTTAGAAAATTGGAGGTCGCCCATAGCTGGAAAACTGGGGAGGTCGCCCGGGCACTGCGAGACCGCCCTGGTTTCTGAGACCGAGCGGATTGCTTTCATCGTCATTGGATGGATCACTGATTTTCTGGGTAAATACAGCGTCATAACATGCAAATAAAATACAGCAGCACACATGGGAGTATATGTCACAATCATCAAACATGTTTCTAAGTTGAGCATGAAAGTAAAGGGGTCAATATGCACACCAGGGCTAAAGACTAAATGCTCTACTCATGCACTTTATTCCTAGTAGTGGACAAGCATGTCCTATGCTACTGAAACCATAACAAGAAAACATCCAAACTCTGCACTCAAGGTGGTAAACAACTAGACACCAAGGGTCGCACTAGTAGATCCTATATTATGAAACCCTACACCACTACATAACGCATGATGATGCTCTCTCGCTATGTACACGTCGCGACATACTCGCATGTCCTTTTTATGTCTAGCTACACAACTATTTTATCAAAAGCGACACAAGTCTAGTTTTCCACACGCTCTCAAACGTAGCTATGGGAGGGCTAGACCTGCAACCATCAGAGCAAACATGATAGGGGGTTACTTGACCTATGTCCTCAAAGCAGGAACTATAGTCCAAAGGCCCATCAACGGCCCAAACACAAGTAGTGTACTCAAGGCACTCCAACAAAGACTAGGAGCACACAACTCCAAGTCCCCTGAGCATCTCACCTATCTGGACTATCACTAGACACGAGGATTTTATACTTAGATCATCGTTTCACCAACACGATGCGGGTTCAACTTTACCTCATCCCGTTCACTTAATCAGAAGCAAACATAATGAAAGTGAGGTTAGATCTTAGATTTAATCTAGAGGGGGGTGAATAGAGTATAAAAAAGTTTTTCACTTAATTTTATAGCGGAATTAAAATAGTGATACTTATATGTGTATTGCAGAGTGAGTTATAAGACAAAATAAAAATAAAGCACGCAGCACAATACAGAAAATAAACACAACATAGAGGACACGAGGATTTTATAGTAGTTCCCCAATAAACCTGGGTATGTCTACTCTTCTACCACACTTGGTAGGATTCCACTAGGTTTTTGATCAGGCGCCCTATCACCAATGGATTTTTGATCAGGTGTCCAAACACCAAGGAGATTTTGATCAGGTGCTCTAACCAAACTACAGGTTTTTGTTCAGGTGCCCTGCCACCAAGGGGTTAACTTTTGAAGGGAGTTAGAACCATGTACAAGAGGGGAAAAGAGGGTTTAGATGTTCTTCTCTGTCAATAATCTGAGACAAGACTCTAGTGGAATGTTGTTGTAAAGCTCCCCCTGTCTGATTGAAATTCTTGACAGCTTGAGGATGGAGCTTTCACTTGAAAACAGATATCTTCCTTGATAGCTGATGAATCTGAGAGGCAGAAGTTTCTCAGATTATTTGTTGCTCTTTGAAGATCTAGAACTTGCAGCAGAAATCTGAGAGATGATTTGAATTGTTGTTCTCAGAGAATGTAATGTGCTGCTTGAGGAAGATGATCTTTCTTTTTAACTTTCTGAATATTTCTCTCTCGACTGATACTCTGATATTTTTTCTTTGTTACTGATCTCTTTCTTCTTGTATCCTATTTCCTTAGAGAGAAGATAACTGATTTGAAATTCAAATCTCTGAATAGGAATACAATAATCAGCATTAATTATTTCCTTTTAACTGCAACTGATTCAGCAAATCTTTAATCATTTTCCTTTTCAATAAATGATATCCTTTTCCAATATAAGACAACGGCTACTTTCTCAGAAAGAGAATGGAAAGGGGAATAAACAAAGGAAGTATAAAATCTTGTCTTATCTGGAAGAATAAATTCATTGTTGATAGTCGAACTGAGTTCTGAGAAAAATATAACTAATCTGAATAAACTGAGAGAGAATTCGTCGAGCTGAGATATGAATTCGTCGATCTGAATGTTGAGTTTGTCGAACTGAACATCTGATACTGATTCATCGAACATAGGCTGGAGTTCATCGATCTCAAGTTAGAGTTCGTCGAACTGAAGAATTCATCGACCGTTGAGACTTACTCAGTTCGTCGACCGCTGAGCCGCTGAGCCGCTGAGACGCTGAGATTGAAGCAAGTCGTTCATCGAACGCAGAATGCAAGATGTTCGTCGAATGCAGAAAGCATTTCATCGAATTCAATATTGAGTTCGTCGAACGCAGAAACTTAGAGATTTCCTAAGTTCTAGCTATCTTATCAGCCTAAAACTATGACCCTTAGACTATACATTGGGGGTCAACTAAGTCCTAGTCAACACATAGTAATCCTAGCCCAAATCATTAATAGGGTTGTTCCAACAATCTCTCCTATTTGGGTTAGGATACTATTTGACAAATTTCAAATAATAAATAATAGAAAAACAGCAGAGCATATATATATCTGACAGAATTTAAATATTTCAGCAGATAGAGAATATGATACTCTGAGTTTAAGAACATTACAATTGAAAAACAGAAATGTCAACAAAACCAAATAGTCTGAACCTTTATTTTTTTCTGAGGGAGGCTTGAAAACAATTTCCCTGTTAGGGTCTTCAGATTTTTTCTTGCTCATGTAAAGGTCCTGAGCTCCTAGAATGGTTTGAGATTTAGCTTGAGGAACCACAGCTTCTGGGTGCTTCTCTAAATAAACTTCAGCATTAAATAAATTCTTGGATTTGTACTTTTCAAATTCTTTCTTCCTGTACTCAGACATAGTTGAATACTGAGAAATAATCCTTGCCTTCAGCCTTTGCATTATTGATCTGGGCTTGCTGCAACATATTCTCTGAATCTGGCCATCTGAGCTATCCTTTCTTCTTCTGGATTGGGAGATGGAGGCCTTTCATCAATATCACTGGCCTGATAGGAGAATTGATAAACAGGATTTCTTTTTCTGTGAAAAGAACCATCAGATACATGATATCGATATACTGAGGAAGAAGATCTGGATGATCCTGAAGGAGGAGCTCTGGCTGATCTTAAACAAGGGGAGCCACTTGAGCTTTTATGACTTCCTTCTGATATTCTTGAAGGCTGAGAGGAAGGCTTCTGAGAATATGAGGAGGACATCCCTGCTGATCCTGCTGCTAGAGGAGGAGGAGGAGGATGATTGAACTTAACTTGCTTATCTGAGTAGAATCATGTCTTCTTCATTTTCAACCTTCTATTGTTCTCATTCCTGGAGAACCTCATCCATGTTGGTTAATCTTGTGTTAAGGTGATATTATGCAGAATATAGTATGGAACATTATTATTTGAGGAAGGAGGCTTGGGAACAGCCTTTGGCTTAGATTTGGACTTTCTTTTCTTTGAGGATTGATCATCTGAATCATCATCATCTTCATCATCATCAGAAGATGATTGAGGATTATCATATAAATCATCAATAATTTTCAGAACTTCAGAAATGTCTTTCTCAACATTAACATTTTCAACATTAACTGGAGCTGGAATTTCTGCAACAGTTGGAGCTGGAACTGATACTTCAAAACTTTTGAGAATTTCTTTCAATACAGCTTTATTTACAGGAGCAGTATAAGGAATAATTGCTTTTGAAAAAACTTGATACTCTGGCAAACTGCTGAAAACAGCATTGAACTTAGAAAGCAAATAAATAACATCTATAGATGGATGAATAGAAATATTATTTATTTCTTCTATAATAGGAATAACTGAATCTGTTGTTGAGAGATATGTCATCTCTGAATCTTCTTGAACTGAAACTGCATGAACTGGAACTTCTTCATTAGACATCTCCCCCTGCCTAGTTTCAAGAATTCCTGAAGCTAGGACCCTAGAAGAAGGGACAGGAGTAAAGGATGAAGGGAAGGAAGCAAGTTTAGCAGATAGATCAGAAAGGGCTTGAAGCACTAGAGCAAGCTTTGCATCCAGAAGAGCATCTAGCCTTAGAGCAATGTGATTAAAGATCTGATTAGCAGTTGATGAGAAATCAACATAGACAAAATTTGGGGTATGGTGAGAAGATGATGGGATGGAGAATGGAAGAGAGATGTTAGTGGAATGAGCTATGGGTGGATGAAAATTTTCATGAATAGGACAATGAGGGTGGATAGGTGAGTGTGGATGAATAGGTGATTGAGGGAGGATGGGTGATTGAGGTGGAGATAGGATATTTAATGATGGTGAATGTGGGATGGGTGACAAAGGTTCAAATGAATGAGGTGGAACGTATGGGGGAAGAATATTGTCATCTGGAGTAAATAAAGATGGAATTTCTGATGAGTCATTTACTTGAGGAGGTGGAGGAGGAGGCATGGAGGAAGGTGTGTCAGTGTTAGAGGTGGAATGATGAACTTCTTCAGAGATGGTTGTCTGAAGAGGTGGAGGAGGGATTGGAGTTGAGGATTCAGAGAGGAGAACTTCTAGAAGGGTTGAGGGAGTGACTATGTTAGTCCCGGTGCCTTCTGAAGCTGTATTTGATTGTTCTGCCCTTGGAGTCCTCTTTGGGATAACCCTGTCCCACTTTCCAAAGAGAGCTGAAGTCAGCCTCTTACTAGCATTGATAAACACTGTTGGAGATACCAACAGTTCTGGGCACTTTGCCTGGAGAACTAATCCCAGAATTCTTCCATAACAAACACTTAACTTACTCTGCTTCTTCCTTATGGATTCAAACAGAATCAATCCCCAATTTGCTTTCTTCTTTTCCACCAAGGCCACCATCAATAGAAATTGGTGTCTGGTTATATAATCATGAGCAGAAGTTTTGCCTAGCAAAACTTTTCCAACAATATCCGCTAAGAATTTGTATTCAATGGACAAATTCTTTTTCAGAAGGTGATTAGGGTTTCCACTGGAATAACCCATTTTCTCCAATTCAACATTAAAATCATCAGAGATGATTTCAAAATCATCATCACCATTCAACAAACCAAAAACTTCTGATAAGATATCAGGGGTAAGAAGAACCTGATTCCCTGAGATTGTTCCTGAGATAGATGTTGCATTCTCTGACTGAATAGTATGTACTCATTCTTTATCTCCGCCACTGGAAGCTTTATCCTGGTTGTCATGAACTTCCTCAGTTGTTGGTCTTCAAAGAGTTGAAGAATGTCTTTGAAGATTTGATCAGTGTGACAAATGATTCCATATCACTATCAAAACCTGCGTCAAACTTTATCGAAGAGATCACTGACTGAGAAATCGTCATTAGTACCTGCAAGGAAAAACGATCAAGTGCAAAGGGGAACTGGAGGGAAAAGCAAGTTCTGTAGACGCAAAGATGAAGTAACATAAAAGATTTGATTATATAGAGAGATAGGAGAAGGGCGCACACTTTCGTAGAATAGGGTTCGGCTAAACCTAATAGAATCAGAAGTCGAAAAGACTTAGGGCTTCGTCTGACTGCGTTCGACAAAAAGTTAATTTTTGTCGATCTCTATTCGACGATCGTGCTTGTCTTTATCGATCATGAACTAATAAGTATCGTCGATCTCCATTCGACGAATGATAGCATTTCGTCGTTCTCCGTTCGACAAAATGAGGGGATAAATAGAACATTTAATTTTTAGCAGATTGAATCTCCATCTATCATTCCTAGCTGATTTATAAAGAAAATATATTTCTTTTCATCCAATGGCTTGGTGAAAATATCAGCTCTTTGTAAGTCAGTAGGAATAAATTGTAGGCAAATTTTATTTTTATCCACATTATCTCTGATAAAGTGGTGTCTAATTTCTATGTGTTTAGTCCTACTATGGAGAACTGGATTTTGTGTTATAGATATTGCACTAGTATTATCACAAAATATAATTGAATTATTTAGATTGATACCATAGTCTAGGAGCTGATTTTGTATCCACAATATTTGTGAGCAGCAACTGCCTACAGCAATGTATTCAGCTTCAGCTGTTGATGTAGACACAGATGTTTGTTTCTTACAAAACCAAGAAACAAGCTTATCACCAAGAAACTGCCAAGTTCCTGATGTGATTTTCCTGTCTACTCTGCATCCAGCATAATCAGAATCTGAGAATCCAGTTAATTCAAATTCTGATGCAGTTGGATACCAGAGTCCTAGATTTGGACAACCCTTTATATATCTCAAAATTATTTTTAGTAAAATTAGGTGAGATTCTTTGGGGTTAACTTGAAACCTAGCACAAATACAGGTAGCAAACATTATATCAGGCCTACTTGCTGTTAAATAAAGTAATGAGCCAATACGTGCTCTATATACCTTCTGATCAACAGGTTTCCCTTATTCATCAGTGTTTACAACATCATTTGAGGGCATGGGTGTTTTCATGGTGGAAGCATCACACATACCAACCTTTTCACTAATTCCTTAGCATACTTGGATTGTGATATGAATATGCCATTTGGAGCTGATTGCATTAGGTTAGAAAACCTTTTGCATAGATTTGAATCAGCAGAGCCAAATATGATATCATCTACATATATTTGAACTAGTAAAGTTTGATTTTTATGTATCCTGAAAAATAGGGTTTTATCAACTATGCCTCTACAGAAATTGTTCTCCAAAAGAAAATTAGCTAAGGTCTCATACCATGCTTTGGGAGCTTGTTTGAGACCATAGAGAGCTTTATTAAGCTTAAATACATAAGAGGAGTGAGTTGGAGAGATAAAACTTGGTGGTTGTTCCACATAGACTTCTTCTTTGATGTCTCCATTCAAGAATGCACTCTTCACATCCATCTGGTATACTTTGAATTTCTTGAATGCATCAAAGTCCAGAAAAATCCTGATAGCTTCATGTCTTGCAACAGGAGCAAAGGTCTGATCAAAGTCAATTCCTTCTTCTTGTGAATATCCTTGGGCTACCAATCTTGCTTTGTTTCTGACTATGTTGCCTTGATCATCTATCTTGTTTCTGAAGACCCACTTGGTGCCAATAACTGGATGGCCTTTTGGTCTTGGAACCAAATCTCATACCTTGTTCCTTTCAAATTGATTGAGCTCCTCTTGCATTGCAAGAATTCAATTTGGATCTTGTTCTGCATCTTTTATGGTTTGAGGTTCAACTTGTGATAGGAAACAAGTGTGCATCTGATTTTGGTGTAGTTGATGCCTTGTTTGAACACCTGCTGAAATATCACCAATGACTTGAGATATTGGATGATCTCTAACTGTGATGTTATCAACAGTTAGAGTGGGTTCAGTAATAGTATCCACTTGGGAAATATGATCAGCTGTCATTTGATTTGAATTGTCGGCAAGAACTGGATTATTCTCTTCTTCACTGTATTCAATTATTTCATTTGATGGAAGTAGTGAATCTTTATTCTGTAGATCCAATCCATTAAGCTCTTCACATAGAGCTGGTACCTGCAAAGTATTTTTGGTATAGGTGGTATTCCTCTCCTCAATTAACATGTCAGTTTCATCAAAAGATACATGCATGGACTCTTCTATCTTAAGAGTAGATTTGTTGTAAACTCTGTATGCTTTACTAGAAAGAGAATATCCAAGGAATATGCCTTCAGCAGCTTTTGCTTCAAACTTCCTTAGATACTTCTTGTCATTGTTATGCACATAGCATTTACAGCCAAATATCTTAAAATAGTTAACCTTAGGCTTTTTATTCTTGAGTAATTCATAGGGAGTTTTGCCCTTAAGTTTATGTATCAGGCTTCTATTCAACACATAATTTGATGTGTTCACTGCCTCTGTCCAAAAAGAGAGTGGCAAGTGAGCATCAACAAGCAATGTAGTTGTTGATTTAATAAGTGTTCTATTTTTCCTTTCAACTATCCCATTTTGTTGAGGAGTTCTAGGAGCAGAGAAACACTGCATGATCCCTTCTTTTCCACAGAATTCTCTCATCAGAAGAGATTCAAACTCAGTGCCATGATCACTTCTGATCAATGCAACTAGAGTAGAGTACTCAATCTTGATGGACCTGAGAAAGTCTGTCAGAACACTAAAGGTGCCAAACTTGTTCCTAAGAAAGAGCACCCAAGTGAATCTTGAGAAGTCATCTACAATAACTAGAGAGTAATGCTTCCCTCCTAGACTTTGTATTGCAGTAGGTCCAAAAAGTTCCAAATATAGTAAGTACAAAATCCTAGGTGAATCACTCTTGGATACAGATTTAAAACTACTTCTAGTTTGCTTACCTAATTGACAAGCCCTGCATAGTCCTTCCTTCTTGTATGAACCAGAAGGCGGTCCTCTAACAAGATTGTCCTTAGAAAGCTTAGATATAGTTCTAAGGTTAATATGTCCATGCCTTTTATGTCATAATTCATTTGTTTTACTTATAGAATTAAATAAACAAATATCAGAATTGGCAGAGTCAAAATTGACTAAATAAATATTTCCATGTCTAATACCAGATAACACATTAATGTTTTTATTATTGGTAATAAGACATATGGAATGGTTAAAGGTTACCTGATAACCTTCATCACATAACTGGCTTCTGCTGATGAGGTTGTGCTTGAGACCCTTGACATAAGCTACCTCCTTGAAGGTAACTGCTCCAACTTTGATCTTCCCATATCCTTTGGTTTGTCCACAGTTGGAGTCTCCAAAGATTACCTTGGGTCCAAGCTTTGCCTTGTAGTTGCTCAGGTTGGCCTTATTTCCTGTCATGTGCTTTGAACATCCACTATCCAAATACCATTGTTCTTTTAATTTTGGATAGCCCTGTACCTGCACAACAGAAAAAATGAACTAGTTGTTTTTGACCCAGACTACCTTGGGTCTTTTTGTTTTACCACAAAACTCTGAAATGAAAGACATCTCAGACTGATCCTTATAACCTTGTGGATGATATCTCCTTGGAGGAATTATCCATTCAGTGAAAGGATTCTTAGTATGTGAAGAATAAGAAATCTTTTGGTATTCAGTAAATTTTTCGTTCGACGAATTCAGGTGAGTTCGTCAATCGCCGTTCGACGAAGTGAAGTACTTTCGTCGAGCGTCGTTCGAATAATAACTATGCTGAATATTTGGCTTCAGAGTTCGTCGATCTCCGTTCGACGAATTCGTCTGATTTTGTCGAGCTCCGTTCGACGAATTCTGTTGAATTCCTTTAATCTTAACAGCCTTGCCTGAAATGTTTTTATCTACTTCTACATCCTCTTTGCCCTTGGCAGAAATGAATTTTATTGGTGTAGAAAGTATGTTCTTCTCAATAAGATGTGGCTCACTTGATGATGCACCTAAGCTCGGTTTGTCATTTAATTTGGCATTAAGTGTGCTTGTGATGTCCATCAGTTTGATACTTCTCCCATTTAGGGATTCTTCAAGTTTCTTAGCTTCAGATAACTTGTTCTCAATGACAACAATATGTTCTCTGGAGGCAGCCAAATTTTTTTTAAGATTAGCATTTTCTTCACTTAGTTGGTTCATTTCAGCCAACTGATTTCTGAGAGAGATTATCTCTTTCTCAAATTTGATTTAATCTAAGCAAAGAACTTTGAATTCATCTTTGAATTCAATTGAATTAAAATCAATATTAGATATTACCTGATCAGCATCATTGTCAGACTCTGATTCATCTGAGTTGTTTGATGATGCATTGATAGCCATCATACATAAGCTTCTTTCTTCTTCATTATCTTCATCATCAGAAGAGCTGGATGAAGATGCAAGTTCTGACTCACTGCTTGAGTCATAGACAGCCATCAGGCATTGGTCTTTTTCTTTTGATTCTTCTTCATCTTCAGAAGAACTGGATGAAGACTCTGAATCAGTTTCACTCCATGTTTCTACTACAAATCCTCTTCCCTTATGCTTGTGTTTGTGGGAGGAAGACTTGCTGGTGTGCCTCTTTTCTTCTTCGTCTTTTCTCTTCTCCTTCTTTTGGTTCTCTAGACACTCAGGCAGAATGTGTCCAGGTTTCCTGCAGCCAAAACAAATTATTTCTTTAGAACTTGATTTGTCATACCTTGGCTTTTCTCTTGATCTGGAAACTTTCTTTCTGAAGTCCTTCTTAGCCATCTTGTAGAACCTTTTTGCTAGAAGGCTCATGAACTCCACATTTCTTGGAGCTTTTCTTCTTCTTCAGTAGCTTGGAAAGCTATGCTTTTCTTCTTCTTGGATGTTGGAGATGAGGCAGATTGTTCAGCTTCTCTAGTTTTGATAAGCTGCTCATAGGATTTAAGTTTTCCTAACAAGCTCTCAGTGGAGATCTCATTAAGACTTCTGGCTTCCTTGATTGGCCAGATCCTAGAGTCCCATGTGCTGGGGAAGCACATAAGGATCTTATCATTGACCTCAGTGATGGAGATCACTTTTTCCAAGGTCTTCAGCTCATTGATTATGAGGCTGAGCCTGTTGTACATATCAGCAACTGTCTCAGATTCTCCTTTCTTGAAATTTTCATACTAGGAGATTAGGTGAGATCTTATATCCTTTCTTTCATCTGTTGATCCTTCAACCATGTTGTTGAGTGAGATATAGATTTCCCTTACTGAAGTGCATTCCACAACTCTTTGGAAAATGTCATCAGACATTGTATGTGCCAATATGTTCATAGCTTTGGCATCTTCACTTCTCTGCTTCTTTTGAGCTTCTGTCCACTCAGGTGGTGGAACAGCATTGTTTGTTGTTGGTGCTTCAGCACTTGTTGTTGTTGTAGGTGTATGAGGTCCTGTCAAAATAACATTAAAAATTTCTTCGTCAATAGAATTCATGTACAATCTGATCCTTGCCTTCCATAGTGCAAACTTACTTAGATTGCACATAGGAGGTCTTGTGCTTGAATATTCTTTGTTCTGTGCCATGAGTTTTTTGCAAAAATAAAACTCTAGAAAAATTTAAGATCTAATTGATCTTTTTGATTCATGTGTTAGCCTGTAAAGAATCAACAGCACTCTGATACCAATTGAAAGTGAGGTTAAATCTTATATTTACTCTAGAGGGGGTGAATAGAGTATTAAAAAGTTTTTCACTTAATTTTATAGCGGAATTAAAATAGTGATACTTATATGTGTATTGCAGAGTGAGTTATAAAACAAAATAAAAACAAAGCACATAGCACAATCCAGAAAATAAACACAACACAAAGGACACAAGGATTTTATAGTAGTTCCCCAATAAACCTGGGTACGCATACTCTTCTACCACACATGGTAGGATTCCACTAGGTTTTTAATCAGGTGCCCTATCACCAATGGATTTTTGATCAGGTGTCCAAACACCAAGGAGCTTTTGATTAGGTGCTCTAACCAAACTACAGGTTTTTGTTCAGGTGCCCTGCCACCAAGGGGTTAACTTTTGAAGGGAGTTAGAACCATGTACAAGAGGGGATAAAGAGGGTTTAGATGTTCTTCTCTGTCAATAATCTGAGAGAAGTCTCTAGTGGAATGTTGTTGTAAAGCTCCCCCTGTCTGATTGAAATTCTTGACAGCTTAAGGATGGAGCTTTCTCTTGAAACAGATATCTTCCTTGATAGCTGATGAATCTGAGAGACAGAAGTTTCTCAGATTATTTTTTGCTCTTTGAAGATCTAGAACTTGCAGCAGAAATCTGAGAGATGATTTGAATTGTTGTTCTCAGAGAATGTAATGTGTTGCTTGAGGAAGATGATCTATCTTTTTGACTTTCTGAATATTTCTCTCTCGGCTGATACTCTGATTTTTTTTTCTTTGTTACTGATCTCTTTCTTCTTGTATCATATTTCCTTAGAAAGAAGATAACTGATTTGAAATTCAAATCTCTGAATAGGAATAGAATAATCAGCATTAATTATTTCCTTGGAACTGCAACTGATTCAGCAAATCTTTAATCCTTTTCCTTTTCAATAAATGATATTCTTTTCCAATATAAGCCAACGGCTACTTTCTCAGAAAGAGAATGGAAAGGGAATAAACAAAGGAAGGATAAAATCTTGTCTTATCTGGAAGAATAAATTCATTGTTGATAGTCGAACTGAGTTCTGAGAAAAATATAACTGATCTGAATAAACTGAGAGAGAATTCGTCGAGCTGAGATAGGAATTCGTTGATCTGAATGTTGAGTTTGTCGAACTGAACATCTAATACTGATTCGTCGAACATAGGCTGGAGTTCGTCGATCTCAAGTTAGAGTTCGTCGAACTGAAGAATTCGTCGACCGCTGAGACTTACTCAGTTCGTCGACCGCTGAGACGCTGAGCCGCTGAGACGCTAAGGCGCTGAGATTGAAGCAAGCTGTTCATCGAACGCAGAATGCAAGACGTTCATCGAATGCAGAAAGCATTTCGTCGAACGCAGTATTGAGTTCGTCGAACGCATAAACTTAGAGATTTCCTAAGTCCTAGCTATCTTATCAGCCTAAAACTATGACCCTTAGACTATGCATTGGGGGTCAACTAAGTCCTAGTCAACACATAATAATCCTAGCCCAAATCAGTAATAGGGTTGTGCCAACACATAACATAATCAAAACAGAAGCAAAACATGCTACAAGTGTTATCACAGCTACCACACATTCTGGGTGGAGACCTAATCAACTCACATAAGATTATACAAGAGATCATTCCACACTATTAAGCCATTAGATGACATCACCAACGAGCTCAAACTTGATATCATACGGATAATTCCATAAAGAGTGCTCACATAAAATGCTCTGCTCAAAACCCGATTATGAGGGATTTGACCAATTAATCCTCCAATGTCACTTGCGATAATTTAATTAATATCACGATCAAAATTATATGTAAGAGTTTACCACCACGTACTCTACAAAATATTACCGCTCTATATGACATTCATCCCAAACTTGGAGCTTTTCACCCAACGCCGATAATTATGGCAATGATTCGCTAGGAAAACATCTAAAATCAACTAAGCCTCATTATTGATTTATATTCCAATACTTTCATCGTCACTCACGTTCCTCTGCAGGTACAAATCACAAATCGACACGGCCTCACTATCAACCTAGGCTATACACAGATTCTCACGGCCTCAACCAACATCGATTCTCCACATGTAAGCGAACACGCTAAAAGAAATACGGATAATTATCTGATATAAAATATGCAATCAACATCACCGATCCGGGCTTATTGCCACGGATATGTTTCACATAGCATGCCTAATCCATAATCGTTCATTGTATATTTCTAATATAAAATATGTCGGGGAAGAACACAATCGACTCGGAGGTCCACCAGGAACTGTGGTTGCCTCTGATTCTCTAATTAGAGAAACTGGGTGCCACACAATCACATCATAACACACATGCACAATTGAATCCTAAAGCTGGGGAGAAAGAGATCGTTACCTACGTCCAATCCTTCCCGGCCATTTAAGCCTCAAGGATTTGGGTGGAAAGAGATCGCGACGTGGTTTCCTTGCGTTGGCGGCGACGGCTCGTTTGTTGGAGCTCTCCAACCTCGGCGGCAACATGTTTCCTCTTCTAAGCTCTTCTCCCTTCTATAACAATACCTTCAAGGAAAACTCCTACAACAAGGGGAAAACCTCTTGGCAACCTCCAAGAAGAGGAGCTTCTTCGGCTCTGAGGATGCTCAGCAACACAAGCCCTAAATGGCACTTCTCATAATCTCCTAGACAGGAGGTATCTCACCACAAGAGATAGGCAACATGAGTACTTATCTCTGTAGCAGATGTTGGCAAGGACGGGGGAAAAGATTCCAATGAGTTCCCTTCTTCCTCTTAGACGACGGAGACAGTAGCGGCAAGGGACCACCAGCGGTGACCTCTCCCTTTCTGACGGTGGCAGTCCATGGAAAGGGGTTGACCACACGCCCTAGCAGCGTCTTCAACGAGCGGAGCACCTCATCCTCCTTGTCGATGATGGCAGTAGGGATAACAAGGAAGGCGACGATGTCTCACGGAGGCGACACGACGAATGGGAAGGGGATCGCTCTCCTTCCTCTCCCAGGCCTCTCTTGATGGCGTGACCTAGCGGTAGAATGAGCAATAGGGGGAGGGGGCGAGCGGTTATACGAAATATAGAGACGGAGAGTGGGGATCAAGTATGAGAGACCTTTAGATTTAGGTTTTAAGTTAACCTAAACAAAACACTATCTGCACACCAAGCCTCTAATCGCACACCAAATGAAGTTATTGTTGGATAGGTAGGCGCCCTTAGAGGGGGGTGAATAAGGGTTTTAAAAAGTTATATTATATTTTGAAATACTTGTTTATGATAAGAGATCAAAATAGTGATTTTGTTTAAAGATTTAAATTGTTTTATAATAAAGGAGAGGATAATAAACAATTTAGAGAAATGAAGAACAAATCAATTTTATTACACAAAGAGAGACATGATTATTATTAGTAAAATTGATTACAAAATTTTGATTTCAATGACGCTAGAAATCAAAGCGACATATGAAAGACTTTTTGTTTTCTATACCGACTCGTATCCCCACGAACCGGTTGGCTTTAGCCGATCCTTCCCCGGATACGGCCTCAAGCTGATCTAGCCAACCCTTCCCCGGATATGGCCTCAAGCACCCCCTAGACCTACACCCGAGACCTAGTCGCCAACACGAGGCGAATTTCTGCCCTAAGTCCTACCCAGACCTAGTCGCCAACACGAGGCGAATTTCTGCCCTAAGTCCTACCCAGACCTAGTCGCCAACACGAGGCGAGTTCACTAAACGATTATAAGAAAAGATGTGAAATAAATAAACAACAATATAAGAACTCCCTATATGGATCTCTTGGAGAAGTAGACGAAGACCCACAGAGTATGATCGTAGTCGATACGGTCTTTCGTCATGATGATGACGCGTGTTGAAATCTTCTCCACGGATCTCCTTAAGCCTTCATGGATTTGTGGGAGTATCTCTCTGAACCTTCCTCTCTATGTTGTGGCACGAAGCTCTGGAATTTTAGATCTGAAGAGGATGATCAAGACGGAGCCAAGAGGTCCTTTTTATAGACTTAACGCTAGCGCCTGCGCTAGTGGTACCGTCGGCGCTATCCCATATTAGGACATATTCTGCGCGGCAGAATCTTCAATCGGAGGAAACTTTTCTCTCTTGCCTACTGTGCTCCTCGCTATAGCTTGCGCTATCGGATACCGCCTAGCGCTATCTCCTTCTATAAGTTCTCCTGGCAATTGCGTTTAAGCAAACAATTCATCGAATGAAAATTTCGTTGAACGCAGCAAAGAGTTCATCGAGCGAATTTTCGTCGAACGCCGTTATGAGCATTTCGTCGAGCGCCGCTAACAGTTCGTCGAACGACAGCTAGCGCCTGCGCTAGTACTACCGCCAGCGCTAGTATGTGTTTTGTATTTGATGGCTCAACTTTGGGGGCACCCTTCTTATGTAATCCTTGAGTCATGTGGACTTTGTTATCCTACACAATTAAACACACAAGATCAAATACACATACGATTTGTTATTCTCAAACCTAGGAGATGCAGAAGACCATGTTCCAACAAACTCCCCCTTTTGATAATAACAAATCCATTAATGATAAATCAGAGCATTAATATATAAGCATGAAGAAACATACTTGTGTGTGTGAGAGAGTGATGACTTAGGATAATTTTTGATTTTAGCATTTAGAATTGCTCCCCCTAAATACATGCTCCCCCTAAGTGAATGCTCCCCTAATATGTAAGCTATCATCTTAATTAAGTATTATATTTTGATAGCAGATTATATTTATCATGTAATTCTCCCCCTTTTGTTATTAGCAAAAGCGGGTAAGGAGACACCACTAAAAAGTTGATAATAAGATAAAGGCATGATCGAGATTGTGGAGAGAAGGAAATGATAAGGAGTTTTAGAATACTTTTCAATGAAAATAGATCAGAGTTTGAGTATTATTATGTTGGTTCATCCCATTTTTTTTATATAAGAGTTTTAAGCATTAAAAAATGTAATGATTTCCAAGTAACTAAACTACCCAGACAATATGTCTACACCCTGGCCCCGTACTAAGTGACGGATGGGCATGAGGAGTTGCATACATGTCATAGGTTGGGGTGTTAGTCCCATATGCAAACACTAGACACAACTCAACCTAGCACTCTTTCCACTAGTGCCTCGCAAGGCCCCACTAGAACCCTCCCCGGTTAAGGACAAGACATGACTAGAGATAAAGGTTATCTAATGTCTACAACCCTACGCCTCCGCTATGGTGAGATATGAAGTCATGGATAATAATAATTATTGGAAACATTAAGCATTTAAATTTAGTGATAAGTTCATAGCCTATGGGTTTATATTTTTATTTTAATTTATGAAAATACTCACATAGCTATTTTGAAATCCATTAATGAATCAGAGTTTATAATATAACAATATTTTTATAGAAATAAATTAGAGTTTTTTGCAAAACAAATATTCATGTTTATAGTGACCAATATAGAGTTTACCAAGCAAGTTTACCACTTGTTGAAAGAAAGGAATTTTAAGATTTAAGTGATGATGCACACAAAACAAAAGACTTTAAGTAAGCATGAAAGCGCAAGGTAAAACAATTATATGGTTATGATGCTGAAGACTTATAGAAATACATGAAACATCTTATTGTATTCAATGATGATCCATAAAAAGATATATGAGTTAAATTTCAAAAAGAGGATGTTTTTGTAAATCATTTTTCAATTAAAATCTTTAAGTTTGACAATAAAGTAACCAAGCATGAAATAATGTTATCAAAAAGAGATTATTACAATGTTACTTTAATTCACACTTTCAAAACATGCCAAACATTGTAGAAAGCATGCTAGGTTATCTAGTGCATTTCATAAATAAAGTGTAGTATAGAATTTGCATTAGGATCCAATACTCATGAGAAGAAGTGTTACGGAAGATAATGATGTGCACAAAAGTGTATTTTTGAGTAGAGTAAACAAAAGTTTTAATCAAAAATACAAGTAATATGTAAAGTAAGAGCACAATAAAACACAAATAATTTTACTTCCATAAACTTCAATGCACAAAAAAAATGTACAACAACCAAGGTGTTTTGCACACACAATGCTCTTTAAGACTTATTAGGGTGCAAAGTAGTGCTTGGGGGATCACATATTTAATTTTATTTTAATATTGAAACTAGTGATCCGGTGTACTTAAGAGTAAGTGGTTTTTATTTTGAAAGAAAGATTTGATTTGCACAAGATACTTTACTATTCTTTCCAAGGTGCTCAAACTCACAACGCTTATTAAGACTTATCAGGAGGTTCAAGTAGTGCTTGGTGGAGTTATTTTTGTCACTTTATTATATGATTTTTGTTTTGTACAAAATTCTCCGAATACACTTATTTTGCAAACCAATATAATTTATGAAAAACATAACCACTTTTCTTAACTTTTAAAAGTGCAAATAAAGGAGTGTAGGTAAGATACTTGTGCAATTTTAATTCATTATACTAATACACAACATACACAAGCATTTTTAGATTAAACACAAATGTAGACAATGCCAAAATAAGTGAGTGAATAAAGATCATTATCAAACATAAAACATTTACTCATACTTAGAGGCATGCTAAGCATAGTTCTACACAACTTGTAAAAGATACTTGATGCACATATTAATAGATATATCAAAGCATGATGAAAACAATGTTCAAAGTGGTTTGAAAAGATAAATTGTAATATTATAGATGTTCTAAATAATAGATTAAATCATGCTTGATTTTCATAGGAAAAACCATACTGTTTTTTTTTATAGTTTTAATGTTTTATATTTTTGTATTTGATTTCTGCAAAAAGACATAAACAAATGGCAAAAACTAAAGAGCAAAACATAATTTTTTTTTGTAATTTGGCTTCTGTAGTTTTGTATTTGATTTTCGCAGAAAAAATAGACTTTAAGCAAAAAAAAACATATTTTTTTTGTAATTTAGCTTTTGTATTTTTGTATTTGATTTTCAAAAATAAAATATAATCAGAAGTGAAAAAATAAATAGTACATATAGATTAATATATTTTTAAGAAATTTTCAAAATTTTAAAAATACAGAAAAATGAATAAGTACGCTAGCGCCGGCGTTAGCGCTAGCGCTGGAAACAGTACACAATTTTTTATGATTTTGAAATTTTTAATTGTTGATCTTGATTCAGTGTCTCAATAGTAGTTTCATGCAGAAATTTCAGAATTTTAGGAGATGTTTAGATAGTGCAAATTTGCATGAAATATTAGCGATTTTGTATATGACTTTACCAAATAAATTTGCATGAGATATAATTTATTATATCTCCATTTTAATTTTTCTAAGACTTATATTTATCAATATAATGTAGTTTGAAAATGATAGGAAATGTAAGCATGAGAAGACATGAATGAACAAATCAAATATGCATGATTTTAGTGATTAGAAAATAATGTTCATGCATAAGAATATCATGGATAAGCCCTAGATGAGAATACCCCAGCCTGTATATTTTGGTAAACATATAAAGCCTAACATAGACACAAATATTCTTTAGGTGACAATGTTAGTATGATAAGTTTGAGATTAATGTTATGTAAAGGTTTGTTGATACAATGTTGCATGTATGTAACAATAGAGATTCAAGTTTTAAACATAGAATAAAGTGATGATTCTAATTTATTTATTCATATAGATATAGAGTTGATTCTATGGTCTATGCAAAACATAATAGATTCATATAGTAATCATGATCACAGACTATATGTTTGGAAGGAATAAAATCTTTTGTAGTTATATTTGATGTTTGACTTAAAAGATCATATGATTATGCATGATTATTATATATGATCATTAATATTAATTCATAGTGATTAAGTACTCGTAATTAATTATTCATGATAATGT
This sequence comes from Dactylorhiza incarnata, assembly GCA_033032865.1. Classification (NCBI taxonomy): domain Eukaryota; kingdom Viridiplantae; phylum Streptophyta; class Magnoliopsida; order Asparagales; family Orchidaceae; genus Dactylorhiza; species Dactylorhiza incarnata. The sequence goes on along the minus strand of JAWHQI010001210.1, from coordinate 79,499 downwards.
ACATGAGGAATTTTTAAAGAAAATTCATATTCAACCTTTTCAAATTATTAAATAGAAACGTTGTAAGGTGAATAGTGAATATGAGAAAATATGTTTATATTGAAGAGTTTTGTAAATTTTCTCTTTGGTTTTTGAATATTAAACAAATACATATATTTTTATTGATTTTTCAGAATTTTAAAATTATAGAAAATCAGATATTTGAGCTAGCGCCGGCGTTAGATCCTAGCGCCTGCGTTAATTCACAGAGAGTGCTTATTTTAATCATATGGCCTAGATTTTCTTCGAATTTGCTTCTGATTTTTCTTAATTATGTTTGTGCAAAGTAAGGCCTGTCTAATGAAGTGATGAGACGAGAAGAAATTGCAAAAAAGTTGCGGAAGTTAAAATTTTAGTACATGGGTTTCACATTCATTCAAGCTTCATACTCATTAGACCTTAATTCTTGAGTTTTGCACAATATATGCATGAGTGAAATGATCATAAATAAGTGACATAATATTCATGCAATTTTTCAATTCCGATTAGACATGATTATGATTAAACATACTAAGGGTAATCAAAAACTGACACAAATATATTAAATACCTTGTGCATTTTATAAATTCAGTCTAATACCCCTAAAATACACCTTTTAAATCCATTTTGACACTTAATTCATTTAGTCTTAATAATATCATATAACAAATTTAGTTTTTCAAGATTTCTATGACTTTTAGGAAATGGATCTTAGAAGGATAAAAATAACAGGATAAGTAGATCACTTGAAAAAATGATGTGACTTTTTATTCAACTTTATTCAATTTCATTTATTTATGAATTTTGATTTTAAAATGTGAAAGTCATATCACAAGTTATAAAAAGTGATCATATCATGATAGTTCAATAAAAAGTAAAAACAAAAAGGAAATTAAGCATATCATGAAGTAGAGAATTGATATTTTATTTTGAGTTGATTTCTACTTCATGCAATTGATGATACCTAATGAATAAGAGTTTTAGGTATCCAAAGGGGACCATGTGGGATGGTTCCTTTGGGTACCCAAATATAGCGAGATGGCTTTTGGGGAGACAAGTACGAATGGACCCTTTTAAGTGGAGTTAATGTTTCATCTTTAATTTTGGGTCTCCACTCATACTTAGGTTTAATATTATAATTTTGCATTAAATTTCCATATTCATTAAACTTAGGCTTAAAATAATGATGACATTTGAAATCATTTTTCATAGGAAATTTTTGCATATTTGAATTTACTTTAGGAGATACATAATTTTGTAAATAATGGTGATTTTGATTTTGATTAACAAATCCTTTATGTTCCTTACTCCCATTATTAAACTTAGTTAAGATGTTCATATTAATATTCAACTTGTTTTTAGATATAGTTTGATATTGTGAATTTGTATTTACAATTTTCATAAGCAAGTTGATTTTTGATTTTAATTCATCATTCTTGATCTTTAAATTATGTCTAGCTTTATTATAAGCGATTATGCTATTTTTAAGAGTGGAAACAATTGAATCAATATGATCTTGATAGTTGTTTCTATATTCATCAAATGTTTCATCCATCTCTTTAATTTCAATTTTATATTCTTTACACTTAGCACAATCATTTTCCAAAGAAGAATTTTCTGAACATATTTTTTTTTTGTTCTTTTATAAAAAGAAGTTCCTTTTCAAGTTCCATGCATTTTTCTTTCAAATCATTAAATTCTATACAAGGTGTAATGTTTTCAACTAAGGATCCTTGGGTAGAACTAGATAAATTAGAATTTGATTCTTCATTAATTTTTGCCTTTAAATTTTTATTTTCTAGGCGCAAATGTTTATTAGCATTCTTTAATTTCTTAATTTTACACTTTGTAGTTTGAAGCAATTGTAATGTAGAAATGGAAGTACAAAAGATGGGATTTGATTTCCTTACATTGCTTTCGGGAGAGGCATGATTTGAACATATAGTTTCTTTTACATCTTTTTGGCACTCCTCTTCCGAAGACATTACTTCTTCTTCTTTTCCATTTGATGTGTGCTCCATTGATCTGTCATGAGAGGAGCATTCTTGAAGACATGTGCAAGCTTGCATATTCTCCGGTTCTTGTGATTGTTCCATACCTGTAGAAGGAGAATCATACATTTCTTCAAGAAATTTCCATACTTTGTATGCACTAGAAAAACAGTATATTAATTTGAAATGACGTGAGATAAAGCACAGAAAATACTATTTAAAGCTTTTGCATTTAGGTGACATTCCTTTTTATTTGTTTCATCTGCTGGTCTTACTATTGCTATATTCCATGCTTCGATATGTAAATTTTTAATAAACTTTTCCATTAAAAATTTTCACCCTTTATAATTTCTTCCTTCGAATAAAGGTGGTTTAAGAGATTTTTCTTCTTTATAAAAATTTACCCCACTAATAGAAGCGAGATCATGAGACGCCATTATTCCTAGTTGTTAAGCGGATTGGAATAAAACTGCTCTGATACCACTTGTTGGATCGGTAGGCGCCCTTAAAGGGGGGGTGAATAAGGGTTTTAAAAACTTATATTATATTTTGAAATACTTGCTTATGATAAGAGATCAAAATAGTGATTTTGTTTAAAGATCTAAATTGTTTTATAATAAAGGAGAGGATAATAAACAATTTAGAGAAATGAAGAACAAATCAATTTTATTACACAAAGAGAGACATGATTATTATTAGTAAAATTGATTACAAAATTTTGATTTCAATGACGCTAGAAATCAAAGCGACATATGAAAGACTCTTTTTGTTTTATATACCGACTTGTATCCTCACGAACCAGTTGGCTTTAGCCAATCCTTCTCCGGATATGGCCTCAAGCCGCTCTAGCCAACCCTTCCCCGGATATGGCCTCGAGCACCCCCTAGACCTACACCCGAGACCTAGTCGCCAACACGAGGAGAATTTCTGCCCTAAGTCCTACCCAGACCTAGTCGCCAACACGAGGCGAGTTCACTAAACGATTATAAGAAAAGATGTGCAATAAATAAACAACAATATAAGAACTCCCTATATGGATCTCTAAGAGAATTAGACGAAGACCCGCAGAGTACGATCGTAGTCGATACAGTCTTTTGTCACGATGATGATGCATGTTGAAATCTTCTCCACGGATCTCCTTAAGCCTTCATGGATTTGTGGGAGTATCTCTATGAACCTTCCTCTCTATGTTGTGGCACAAAGCTCTGGAATTTTAGCTCTGAAGAGGATGATCAAGACGGAGCCAAGATGTCCTTTTTATAGACTTAGCGCTAGCGCCTGCGCTAGTGGTACCGCCGGCACTATCCCATATTAGGACATATTCTGCGCGGCAGAATCTTCAATCGGAGGAAACTTTTCTCTCTTGCCTACTGTGCTCCTTGCTATCACCTGCGCTATCGGATACCGCCTGGCGCTATCTCCTTCTATAAGTTCTCCCGGCAATTGCGTTTAAGCAAACAATTCGTCGAACGAAAATTTCGTCGAACGCAGCAAAGAGTTCGTCGAGCGAATTTTCGTCGAACGCCGTTATGAGCATTTCGTCGAGCGCCGCTAACAGTTTGTCGAACGACAGATAGCGCCTGCGCTAGTACTACCGCCAGCGCTAGTAGGTGTTTTGGATTTGATGGCTCAACTTTGGGGGCACCCTTCTTATGTAATCCTTGAGTCATGTGGACTTCGTTATCCTGCACACTTAAACACACAAAATCAAATACACATAGGATTTGTTATTCTCAAACCAAGGAGATGCGGAAGACCATGTTCTAACAGTTATCTGCACACCACAATCATTTTAATTAAATTCGGGGTGTTACAGCCCGCATCCAAGATGATGGTCTCAGCGGGCTGCGGAGTAGGAACTGTTTGAGCCAACACCTTTGAGACTTCAGAAGTTGGGTGCTCCGGCTGTGAGCGCTTACCTGCAAAAGCAACATAAGCTTAAGGAAAAGCTAAAGAGAAACTAGACCGGCGAGCTCACGCCTACACCTACCTGTCCCGGGGAAGACGAAGGCGAGTTGGTCCACGTGAGGCCGCAAGTAGACAACATGGAACTCTTGCCCCTTCAAGAAGTTGTAGAGGATGAGAATGTCCCCCTCCACGCGATGCTGCTTGTAAATACTCTCCCTCTTTTGAATTGGTGCAAATGGGAGGGTCTTGAACTCGCCTCACACAAAGACGAATTTACCTGTCCAATGGTAGACTTTGTTGAGTATCTCGGAAATCTTGACGCATGCATTGGAAAAGAAGACAGTGTCGTCATTGTTGGAACATGGTCTTCCGCATCTCCTAGGTTTGAGAATAACAAAACCTATGTGTGTTTGAACTTGTGTGTTTAAGTGTACAGGAAAACAAGTCCACATTACTCAAGGATAACATAAGAAGGTTGCGCCAAAATTTGAAGCCAAAATTCCAACATGCCCGCTAGCGCCGGCGCTAGCGCTGATTTGAGAAAATATCAGAAATAGTTATGGCAGGTGATAGCGCCAGGCGATAGCAGCTAACGCAGGCTGTAGCAGCTAGCACGGGCGGTATCTACTAGCGCAGGCGGTAGCGCAAAGCAATAGAGGAAGGCCACCGGCTTGCTTAAAATGAAGGATTCTCACGCGGAGAATATTGCCAAATCTGGGATAGCGTCGGCGGTAGCGATAGCGCAGGCGCTAGCTCTATGGCTATAAAAAGGACCCCTTGGATCCGTCTTCTTCATCCCTCTCCACTCCCAAATTCTAGAGCTTCGTGCCACATCTTATAGAGGAAGGTTTAGAGAGATACTCCCACAAATCTATGAAGGCTTAAAGAGATCCGTGGAGAAGATTTCAACATGCATCATCATCGTGAAGTAAGACCACATCGATTACGATCATACTCTGCGGGTCTTTGTGTACTTCTCCAAGAGATCCATATAGGGAGTTTTTATATTATTGTTATTTATTTCACATCTTTTCTTTGTTAACCATTAGAGAATTCGCCTCGTGTTGGCGACTAGGTCTGGGTAGGACTTAGGGCAGAAATTCGCCTCGTGTTGGCGACTAGGTCTAGGGTGTAGATCTAGGGGGTGCTTGAGGCCATATTCAGGGTTGGATTGGCTAGAGCGGCTTGAGGCCAAATCCGGGGAAGGATAGGCTAGGGCCACTGGTTCGTGGGGATACCAGTCGGTATAGAAAACAAAAAGAGTCTTTCATAGTTCGCCTTGATTTCTAGCGTCATTGAAATCAAATTTTGTAATCAATTTTATTAATAATAATCATGTCTCTCTTTGTGTAATAAAATTGATTTGATATTCATTTCTCTAAATTGTTTATTATCCTCTCTTTCATTATAAATCAATTTAGATCTTCATTCAAAATCACTATTTCAATCTCTTAATATTTCAAGTATATCAAAATATAATATAAACTTTTAAAACCCTTATTTACCCCCTATAAGGGAGCCTACTGATCCAATAAGTGGTATCAGAGGGGCTTTATTCCAATCGGCTTAACAACCGGGAATAATGGCGTCTCATGATCTCGCTTCTTTTATTGGGGTGAATTTTTATGAAGATGAAAAATCTCTTAACCACCTTTATTTGAAGGAAGAAATTATAAAGGATGGAAAATAGTAATGAAAAATTTTCTTAAAGCTTTAGATGAAAAAGTTTGGAATATTACTATTAAAAAACTACCTAGCGTATTAAATAAAAACGAAATGGTTTTAAATGCAAAATCTATGAATAGTCTATTTTGTGCGTTAGATCAAAATATTTCCAAACTCATTCATACTTTTCCTACTGCGTACTAGATGTGGAATTTTCTTGAGATAACTTATGATTCTCCATCTACAGGTATAAAACAAACGCAAGAATTGGAGAACATAAAAGTTTGCACAGGTGTTCAAGAAAGCTCCTCACATGATGAATCCATAAAATACACATCTAGCATAAGGGAAGATGAAAACTCATCCATGGAAGAGGAATGCAATAATGATGAAAAAGGAACTTCATGTTCAAACCAGACCTCATCCACAAGCGCTGTAAGGAAATCAAAATCCCTTATCATTTGTAATTCAATTTCTACGCTACAATTGCTACAAATTACTAAACGTAAGATTAAGAAATTAAAAAGGGCTAATGCAAAACTGCGTTTAGAAAATAAAACTTTGAAGGCAAATGTGTATGTAGAATCCAAAATTGATGTGTTTGAATCTCCATCATGCTCATTAATTGAAATTTCAAAGCCTTGTTTTGATTGTTATAATATTAAAGAAAAATTCAAGGATTGTAAAAAAGAACTTTTAATTTCAAAAGTGCATAATGAAAAATTAGTAAATGAAAATAATATTTTATTTAATAAACTAGATCATTAAAACTATTTGTGGAAAAATTTACAAGTAATAAAAAATCTTTTATTTCTAGTTTATCATCTAACATGTGTAAGACTTCTACTAGTATTATAAAATCTATTAAACATGCACCTAGTAGAATATTTAATCATAAAAGCATAATGAACTCTAACCCTCATTACATATCTCCCAAATTAATTTCAAATGTGCACAAATTTCCTATGAAAAATAATTTCAAAAGTCATTATTATTCAAAGCCTAATTTCAATGAATATGGAAATTTGATGCATAATATTAAATCAAAATTTGAATGGAGACCAAAAATAAAAAATGAAACATTAACTCCACTTGAAAGGGACCATCCATCCTTATCTCCCCAAAAGCAAACTCGATGTATTTGGGTACCCAAAGGAACCATCCCACTTGATCCCCTTTGGATACCTAAATCTCTTATTCATTAGGTATCACAAAATGCATGAAGTAGAATATTTTCAAAATTGAAATATACAAATTTTCTACTTCATGATATGCTTTAATGTCTTTCTATTTTTCTTTTTGTTTTCTTATTTTTTTAAGCTATCATGTTATGGTCATCTTATATATTACAAGAAATATGATCTTATCTCTTAAAACTTAATGAGTTTATAAATCAAAGTAATCAGAATTCAAAATCATATTTTATTTTGATGACCTATCTATTATTCTTATATTCATTGCTTATAAATATCTTATATTATCCATATGAATCAAACTCTAAATTTGTTGTGAGATATTTATCTAAATTATAAAGAAAATCGCAAAAGACATATTTGAAAGATTAATTGTCTTAAATACTGATGGCACACGCACCACCATGATCTATTGATGTCCTTTGATAACAGTCTCTAAAAATCATATATCATAATTCATATCAAAAATCATCTAAAAATAACTACCTCTATCACATGTATATGAATTATATGATGACAATTGGTATTATAATTGTTTACCATGGTTGGTGTATTATGTATGTATTGTGATTTATTTCAAGTTTAGACCTTAGAATCATCTTGATATTAATAAGATCAAATTAAATAGAATCTTCACTTCATTCCAAGTCTATAATTTGAAACACTATCATTCTTTGTTTGGTGTATTATGTATGTATTGTGATTTATTTCAAGTTTAGACCTTAGAATCATCTTGATATTAATAAGATCAAATTAAATAGAATCTTCACTTCATTCCAAGTCTATAATTTGAAACACTATCATTCTTTGGCATAACATTAATCTCAAATGTATTATACTAACATTGTCACCTAAAAAATATTAGTATCTATATTAGGTTTTATATGTTTACCAAGATATACAGGCTAGGTATTCTTATCTAGGGCATCTCTATAAACATCATTTCACACTAATCATTTAAATCTTGCTTATTTGGCTTATTCGAACATGATATCCTGTGCTTACATTTCCTATCATTTTCAACATACATTATATTGATAAATATAAGCATTAAGAAAAAAATGAAAATATAAGAAAATATATATCATGGCATGGTCATCTAATATAATATTTGAAATTTGACTTTGTCCCCTAAAGCCTAAATGAAGTTTGCAAATCAAAAGTAAAATTTAGGTTTTCATTTATAAATGACCAATCTATTATCACTAAAATCATACATATATGTATTGTTCAATCATGTCTTCATTGTTTGCATATCCAATAATATTAAGCTTAAATGGTTGTGCAAAACTCAAGAATTAAGGTTTAATGAATATGGAGCTTTAATGAATATGGAACCCATGTTCTAAAATTTTAACTTTCGCAACTTTTTGCGATTTCTTCTCGTCTCTTCACTTCATTAGACAGGTCTTACATTGCACAAATATAATTAAGCAAAATCGGAAGTGAAATCGAAGAAAATTTGGGCCAAATACTCACAATAAGCACTATCTGTGAGCTAACGCAGGCGCTAAGACCTACCGCCGGCGCTAGCTCGAGTGTCTCATTTTATGTAATTTTAAAATTCTAAAAAATCACTAAAAACATATTTTTTCTTCATATGTACTACTCATATTTGCATGTATGTCATAAATTGATTATTGAAAAATTAAAATAAAAACTACAAAAGTCAAAATTGCAAAAAAATATTTTATTCTCTTCGATTCTTTGTTTATTTGTTTGATTTCTATTTCTATATGCAAAAATCAAATACAAAAATATAAAACAAAGAATTATCAAAAAAAATTGAACTTAACTTTTCTATTTACATGTATCTTGCGAAAGGGAGATTTGGGCTATCATCTCATCACATCTCCTAGTACCGGGTGAACCTCTAACAGGGTAGACCTCGGGAAGTCCAAGATCAAATTATAAGAGTTCAAACTTTAAATCAAAATTATTTTTCAAAAAAATATCAAAAATATTGTATGGACTTTATTGTGAAACTCAAGCATAATTTAATCCATCATCTAGACCTTCTACAATGTTACAATTCATTCTTTCAAACTACTTTGAACATTTTTTTATCATGCTTTGATATATCTACTCATTTGTGCATCAAATTGTATTGTAAAAGTTGTGTAGAACTAAGCTTAGCATGCCTCTAAGTATGAGTAAATGCGTTATGGTTGAATAAGATACTAATTCACTCACTTATTTTGGCAAAAGTCTGCATGTGCTTTTAATATAAGAATGCTTGCTTGTGTATTGTAATTGTACAATGAATTAAATTTGCACAAGTATCTTACCTACACTACATTTATTTGCACTATTATTTATTAAGATAAGTTGTTGTACTTTCAAAATATAATTGGTTTGCAAAGCAAATATATTAGGAGAACTTTGTACAAAAAAATAATCATGAAATAAATTAACAAAGATAACTCCACCAATCACTACTTGAACCTCCTGATAAGTCTTAATAAGCGTTGTGAGGTTGAGCACCTTGGAAAGAATAGTAAAGTGTCTTGTGCAAACCTTCATGTTTACACCACTTATTCTTAAGTACACTGGATCACAAAAATCAATATTGAAAAATAAAGTATCTGATCCCCCAAGCACTACTTTGCACCCTGATAAGTCTTAATGAGCATTGTGTGTGCAAAGCACCTTAGTAGTTGTACATTTTCTTTGTGCATTGAAGTGTGTGGAAGTAAAATTATTTGTGTTTTATTGTGCACTTTACTCTACATATGTCTTGTATTTTTGATTAAATAATTTGTTTACTCTATTCAAAATATACTTATGTGCACATCATTATCTTCCATAACACTTCTTCTCATGAGTATTGGATACCAATGCTAAAATTCTATACTCTCTTTATATATATAAATGCACTAGATAACCTAGCATGCTCTCTACAATGTTTTATATGTTTTGAATTTGTGAATTAATATAACGTTGTAGTAATCTCTTTTTGAAAACATTATTTCAGGCTTGGTAACTTTATTGTCAAACTTAAAGATTTTAAATGCAAATTGATTTACAAAAACATCTTCATTTTTGGAATTTAACTCATATATCTTCTTATGAATCATCATGTTTACAAAAAGATATTTATTGTATTTTTATATGTCTTCCGCATCATCACCTTGTATTTTTTACATTGCAATTTCATGCTTATATCAAAAAAGGGAAAACTAATGTGGGGAGAGTGTCCCGGCAAGACAAGTCCCCTTTTAGGATAACTGACGAGAACAAGTTTGCTGATGCGCCCGTTGGCAAGATGAGCCATATAAGGGGTGAGGTCTCAGTGGAGTTCTTGGCTTTTGGCTTAGTGATTGTGGAGAGAACAAGTATGCTGATGCGCCCATTGGCAAGATGAGCCATGTAAGGTGTGAGGTCTCAGTGGAGTTCTTGGCTTTGGGCTTGCATGCCCGTGGGGAAATGTTAAGTACCCTTGGTTTGTTGTGAATTGATGATGTGTGTTGATGTGTTAGAAGCATACACGTCGTATGGTGCCTTGGGTGAAACCCAGGTTTGCATACATGCTGCATTGCTAGGCCCCCTTACTTTTATTGCTCAACATAGAAATGTAGATGATGATTGTGACACTCATGTCTGTCATTTTTATGTTAATATTGTTTATTACATTTGCATACGAAGTGCTGACTTGCAGGGTAATGTAGTTCCCCGGTGTCCGTTAAGACGGTCGGGAGGAGGGGTGTTGTTACACCGTGGTTGTTCTGCCAAAACTGACCCTCGTTATACCACTCTTTGTGATTTGTATGCAGGGCAAGGATCTCACAACGAGCTAGTATTGACTGCCTGTTGAAGGTGGTGACCTTAAGGAGTGAAGGAAGAGCAGAGGTCAAGTTTGAGGGCCTATGCGAAGTGGCTTGCTCCCTGATTTCTTCCATGCAAATGGTGTGTGCGGTGAATCAAGGAGGTGAGGCAATTGTCGCTTTGTTGGAGACTCAATCCAACAAGTTGGCAATCGAAGAAGTGCCAAAGGTGGAGGAATTCGAGGATGTGTTCCCCGAGAAGCTTCCGGGAGCGCCTCCTCAGCGTGAAATCGACTTTTCAATTGAGTTGGTGTCGGGTGCGAGGTCGGTGTCGTGTCCTCCATTTAGGATGGCACTGAAGGAACTAGCTGAGCTAAAGGTACAGTTGCAAGAGTTGCTCGAGAAGGGGTACATTAGGCCCAGCTCCTCGCCGTGGAGTGCGCCGGTGTTGTTCGTTAAGAAAAAAGATGGTAGTATGCGGATGTGCATAGACTATCGCGAGTTGAATAAGTTGACCATCAAGAATAAGTACCCGGTCAGTTGTTGGGGTCGACTGTGTACTCTAAGTTAGACTTGAAGTCGGTTTACTATCAGTTAAGAATTTGAGAAGAGGATATTCCCAAGACGGCATTTGAGACGAGATATGGTCATTTTGAGTTCTCGGTGATGTTGTTCGGTTTGACGAATGCGCCATCAGTGTTCATAGATTTGATGAACCGAGTGTTTTGACAATACCTGGATTCTTTTGTGGTGGTGTTCATCGACGACATCTTAGTGTATTCAAAGTCGAAGGCGGAACATGAGTCTCATTTGAGAATAGTGTTGCAGACTTTGAGGAAGAACCAACTTTATGCTAAGTTCTCAAAGTGCGAGTTTTGGATTGGGAAAGTGGCATTCTTGGGTCACGTGATTAGTGGAGATGCGGTGGCAGTGGATCCTGCGAAAGTTGAAGCCATTAGAGATTGTCCTGTATTGAGAACCATGGCAAAAGTCCGGAGTTTCCTTGGACTAGCCGGTTATTACAGAAGGTTCGTTGAGAACTTTTCGCGGATGGCTTTGCCCCTCACCACTCTTACCCGAAAGGACCAGAAGTTTGTGTTGACGCCGGAGTGTGCCCATGCATTCAAGACCTTGAACAAAAGATTGATGTCTTCTCCAATCCTAAGTCTTCCTAGTGGGACTGAAGAATTTCAGATTTTCAGAGACGCGTCAGGTTGCGGTTTGGGTTGCTTGCTGGTGCAGCATGGCAATGTGATAGCTTATGGGTCGAGGCAGCTAAAGCCTCATGAGAGAAATTACCCCGTCCACGACTTGGAGTTGGCGGCGGTGATTTTTGCGTTGAAGTTGTGGCGACACTATGTGTATGGTGCGAAGGTTGAAATCATCACGGACCACAAAAGCTTGAGGTATCTTTTAGATAAGAAGGATCTTAATATGAGGCAGCATAGGTGGGTCAAGTTCCTTGGGGACTATGACGTAGCGATTCAGTATACGCCAGGCAAGGCCAATGTGGTGGCCGACGCCTTGAGTAGAAAGTACTCTAGGCAAGGAAATTGGATTGAAGCGCATGACGAGCGTTTGGTGCGAGAGTTTGAGTCTCTTGGCATTGTGTGTGTGGCTAAGGGTGAGTCCAGCGCAGCTCGGCTGAATTGGATTGAGATGCAGTGTGATCTAGTAGATCGAATATGAGAGGCAACCAGTGCAGACGAGGAGTGTCAGCGATTGACGTTGGAAGCTCAGCAAAGCAAAAGAAGTTCTTTGGAGATGGTTGGTGGACTCTTAAAGCGAAATGGAAGGGTGTGTGTCCCTCGCTTTGGCAAGCTCCGTGAGGAGTTGATGTTTGAGGCTCACTTCACGAAGTACTCCATTCATCCAGGAAGTACGAAGATGTACTTGGATTTGAAGAAATCCTTTTGGTGGCCTGGGGTGAAGCGGGATGTAGCTTTGTATGTAAGCCGGTGTTAGACGCGCGCCTTAGTGAAGGCTGAATGCCAAAGGCTGGGTGGATTCTTGAAACCTCTTCCTATCCCTGAGTGGAAATTCGACGACATCTCCATAGATTTTGTGCATGGTTTGCCTCGATCGCGGCAAGGTAACAATGTGATTTGGGTGATTGTGGATCGCCTAACCAAGGTAGCCCACTTCATTCCAAATCGGAGGGACGATAGCGTGGGGAAGCTCATGGAGCTTTACATTCGTAACATTGTGCGGTTGCACGGAATTCCAGCGAGCATCATTAGTGATCGGGATGGACGATTCCCGTCCAAGGATTGGAGGTTAGTGCAGAGAAGTTTGGGCACAAAATTGAAGTTTAGTACCGCGTTTCATCCGCAGACCATGGTCAAATGGAGAAAACGAATCGTGCATTGGAGGACATGTTGAGGATGTGTACTCTCGATTTCGGTAAGTGTTTGGAAGACCACCTCTTCATTGTGGAGTTTGCCTACAACAATAGTTTCCAGGCGAGCATCAAAATGGCACCATACGAGGCTTTGTATGGAAGGCAGTGTCAAACATCGATGTCTTGGATAGAGGTGGGAGACACCCAGCTGTTAGGAAAAGAAGTGGTGGAAGACGCTTGTGAGTTGGTGCGAACGATCCAGGAGCGCATGAAGGTTGCTAAGGATCGGCAGGCAAAGTATTTTAATGCGCGCCACAGAAATGTGGAGTTTGCGGTATGCGACATGGTGTACTTGAAGATCAAGCCGTTCAAAGGCATTTCGCGAATTCGGCGACTCAAGAAATTGAGTCCGAGGTATTTGGGTATGTTTGAGGTTACGGAGCGCATAGGCAAAGCGGCTTATCGGTTAGCATTGTCCACAGAGCTAAGCGAATTACATGATGTATTTCATGTTTCGTTGCTGAGGAAAGCATTGGTGGAGCCGGAAGTTGTTGTTGAGTCTTTGACAGTTCCTGTAACCGAAGATCTGAGGACGATAGTTTGACCGATTTGCGTGGCGAATTCTAAAGTCCGACGGTTGCAGAACAAAGAGGTCAAGCTGGTGAAAGTGCGTTGGGATAATTGCGGATGAGACAAGTTCTCGTGGGAACGCGAGCAAACAATGTAGGATGACTTTCCAGAACTATTCGTTTCAGGTATGTGTGTTATTTGAGCTTTCGATAACGTCTTAAATTTCGAGGATGAAATTCTTTTAAGGGGGGTGGATTTGTAACACCCCAGTTTTCACTGAGAGCGGAGGCTGGAATGCCTAAGTCTTGTACATACTTTTCTGTACCTGGGAGCTAGCGCCGGCGCTAGGTGCTAACGCAGGCGTTAGCTGTTCCGTCAAGTAAGACTTTTACTTCGATGGTGTTCGTCAAGTTGAATTCATCGAGGCAGATTCGTCGAAGGGAATTTTTCGAAGAGCTAGCGCGTGCGGTAGCGCTAGCGCCAGGCGATATCATTTCGTCGGGTATTGGAGTTCTGTCGAGCCTTTGAGTTGTCTTCGTCGAAGGGTGTTCGTCGAGTGCCTAGCGCAGGCGGTAGCGCTAGCGTCGGTGCTAGCTCACATAACCAGTTTCGTAAGTGGCATTTCCAGGACGTCTGATCTTCTTAGATCTTGATCCTAAGGTTCAGATAAGTGCGTCCTAAGGCTCTAAATAGGGCAGAGAAGTTCTATTCTCATTCCATTAAGTCCTTGGTACTTTTGGAGGCTAAGGAAAGGAGTAGGGTTTGGAGGAAGAAGAAGGCTAGATCCTCCATTGTTGGAGCACCAGAGCTCCGTTTGTTGATCCGAAACCAGATCCGTGGAGAGGACTAGAAGGCGCTTCTTTCTATCTGTGCCTTTCAACAAATCCATGGCGAGGAAGAGAACTCTTAGGGTAACGACAATCTCTCCTCCCGGTTTTAGGATGTGTGCATAACATCTTTGCTTTTACCTTCTTCTTTCTGAAATTTATGGCACCGGATCTCTCAAATGAGAGGGGTTCAGGTTGCCTTTATTCAAGAAGAACCATCGGGTTGATTGAGTCCGTCCCCGACATGATTTTGCACTAGAGATCCACTCCGTTAGTGGACTAGGCATTGTGGGTGAAGCCAAAATCGTGATCGGTTTTCTGATTCGGTGATGTTGCTTAACGTGCATTTTAGTACAACCCCTCTCATTCTATGTGAGATGATTCCAGAATTCCAATAATTTGAAGAGAGGCTCGTGTACAACAATTAAGAGATCTCCCTTGGGCTATCATGAAAATCTAAAGAGGATTTTCAAGGAGAAGGTCTACAACGCATATCCCATACGAAGGACGATCGTTCAAGAACGCCAACATCTACATCGACTTCGTCTTCACCTTCAGATTTTCTTGGGGAGTTTCTCTTTACTTATCTTGTAATCTTTTACTTTTTACTTTTGTAATTTGTGTGGAGAAATCGTTCGGGGAGAACGTCGGATTCCGGGAAGGATTCCGTGGGTAATTCATCGCGGTTGTTGGCGACTAGGTCCTTTTGCGGCTTAGGGGGTAATTCGCCAACTTGTGCGTGGCAACTAGGTCGAGGGTAGATCTAGGGGGTGGCTAGAGGCCTTATCTGGGGATAGATAGGCTATAGCCAACTGGTCCTTGGGAGGACCGGTGAAACAACAAAAAGTGTTTTTACATATTCTCGCCTTGATTTCTAGCGTTATAGAAATCAAACATTTTTGTATTCAATTTATTATGAAATAAAATCATGTCTTTTAATGTTCTATTCAATTGATTTTATTTCCTCTTCAAGAATATTTTAATTTATATTTTTATCAAAGTATTAAAATTAACATTTGTGTAATTATCTTTGAAATACAATAATCATTTTTATTAACTTTGATTTTTTGGAATTGTATTTCATTAATGTTTTCATTAGTAAAATCCCATTAACATAAATTCTGAGCAGATTAATTTTCTGAAGAGCTAACGCCCAGCGTTAACACCTAACGCCAGGCGTTAGCAACAGTAAGGAAAAAGTTTTGTTTCCCTTATCTGAGATATTAAAATATATTTTCCTATAAAATATTCTGAAACTTCAGTCCCAAACTCTGATTAATTTAATTAAGATTTAAATTCCATAAAACCCTTATTCACCCCCCCCCCCCCCCACTAAGGGTACCGTAAGATCCAACACGTGGTATCAGAGGGTAGGTTATTCCAATACAACTTCACAACCCGGAATAATGGCGCTTCATGATCTCGCATCTTCTAGAGGGGATAATTTTTATGAAAATGAAAAATCATTATGTCCACCATTATTTATGGGTGAAAATTATAATGGGTGGAAAACACTTATGGAAAAATTTCTTAAAACTTTGGATATTGAAGTTTGGAATATTACAATTAAAATGCCCCCAAATATTTTAAATAAAAATGAAATGTTTTTAAATGCCAAATCAATGAATAGTCTATATTGTGCATTACATCAAAATATTTTCAAACTTATTTATACACTTCTTAATGCTTATGAAGTTTGGAAATTTCTTGAGAATTCTTATAGTCTTCCTTCCACAGATGATGAATATGAGCAATTCCTAATGGATCCAAGAGAAGAAGACAATGTCACAATATTGGACTCAATTGATGGCAACACATCAAGCAAAAGAGAAGACGAAAATTCAACTATGGAAGTGGAATGTGAAGAAGATGTCAAAGGAACCTGAAAGTGAGGTTAGATCTTAAATTAACTCTAGAGGGGGGTGAATAGAGTATTAAAACTTTTTCCCTTAGTTTTATTGCGGAATTAAAAATACTGATATAAGTATATGTGTAGCAGAGTGTTTTATAAAACTAAAATAAAATGAATAATGAAAATAACACACAGCACAAGCAACACAGAAATTCACAGCCACAAAGACATAAGGATTTTTATAGTAGTTCCCCAATAAACCTGGGTACGTCTACCTTCTACCACACTTGGTAGGATCCACTAGGAGGTTGTTGATCAGGTGCCCTCACACCAAGGGGTTTTTGTTCAGGTGTCCACACACCACAGAGCTTTTGATCAGGTGCTCAAAACCAACAGGATTTTTTGATCAGGTGTCTTGCCACCAATGGGTAAACTTTTGAAGGGAGTTTTAACCCTGTACAAGATGGGATAGAGAGGGGTTTAGATGTTCTTCTCTGTCAAGATGCTGAGAGAAGACTCTAGTGGATGAATGTTGAAAAGGCTTCCTCTGTCTGATATGAAATTATTGACAGTAGATTGCTTGAGCTTTTTCTTGAAAGTAATGATCTTCCTGATAGCTGATAAATCTGAGAGACAAGAATGCTTCTCAGATTATTTGTTGCTCTTTGGAGATCTGTGCTTGCAGCTGATGACTGAGAGATGAATGTAAATGTTCTCAGAAAATAAATGCTGCTCGAGGAAGAAGAAGATCTGTAAAAACTTTTTCTGTTCTTCTTTCTTCTTCTTCTTTCTTTTCTGATTCTTGCAGCAGAATATTGAGAGGTGGTGTTGAAGATGTTCTCAGAAAATGCTGCTAGAGGAAGAAGAAGATCTGTTAGCTTTTGTTCTTCTTATTCTTCCTGTATTTATCTCTTTCTTTTCCTGTGCAGAAAAACTGTAATATGTTCTGTATATTATTGTTGTCATAAAAACTGATGTATATTAATCTGCTATATGATGAGTTGTCTCCTACTGTCGTGTAAAGATGTTGTCCTCTTTCCTTTTCTTTTTGAAAATCTCTGGCTGATTTAAAACAAATTCCATATTTTAAAGAACAAAATGCGCTGAAGAGATATCAGTACAATACTTCATATCTGATACGCCGCTTACTTTTTCCTTTTACATCAGATGTCCTTTTCTGCTGGATGTCAATGGCTATAACTTGAAATAATAAAAGGAAATATATTTTCCTTACTTGATTGATATAATAGAGCCGTTGTTATAGTTGATCTGAGTTCAGAGAATGAAATAAATATAATCTTCTGAAATAAATCTGCTGTATAGAGAATTTTCGTCGATCTCAATAATTTTCGTCGAACACAAAATTTACTTCGTCGACCTCAAATGAATCTTGCTGGAATAATTAATTTTGTTGAGCTGAGAAGAACTTTCATCGATCTGAAGGTATTCGTCGAACGCAGATTCGTCGACCTCAAGATTTTCGTCGATCTCAGTTAAACTCTGCTTTGGAAGAGTTGAAATAGTAGAGCTGAGAAGATCTTTCGTCGATCTGAGCATCTGATAAAGATTCGTCGAATGCAGACTGGAGTTCATCGAACAGAAGGATTCGTCGACCGCTGAGCCTGGATAAAATCATCGACCGCTGAGCTTGAGCAAAATCGTCGACCGCTGATCTGAGCAAACTTCATCGACCGCTGAGACGGGATCATCGACCGCTGAGACGAGCTCGAAGCAAGTCGTTCTTTGAACGCAGAGTGCATGCCGATTATCGAACGCAGAACGCAAGCAGTTCGTCGAACGCAGAGAGCATGCCATTCGTCGAACGCAGAACGCAAGCAGTTCGTCGAACGCAGAGAGAATGTCGTTCGTTGAATTGCTACATAATAATGTACTCCGCCCCCAATTGGTAAGATCCCCGACTAGAGACCATTCACCAGGCTCGGTAATGCCGGCAGATGGGAGGCTCATCGGGTCGAATCGTTACATATTAATTGCTTTAGGAAAGTGTTGAAGCCCTCGACCTCTAGGTAGCTATGTTTCTAAGGAGTGTCGAGCGGTCCTCCGCCTCTGGTTGAGCTTAGCTCCTTGGAAGTGTTGATGTCATCGACCTCTAGGTAGCTAAGTTTCTAGGGAGTGTTGAGCGGCCCTCCGCCTCCGGTTGAGCTGAGCTCCTTAGAAGTGTTGAAGTCCTCGACCTCTAGGTAGCTAAATTTCTAGGGAGTGTCGAGCGGTCCTCCACCTCCGGTTGAGCTGAGATCCTTGGAAGTGTTAAAGTCCTAGACCTCTACGTAGCTAAGTTTCTAGGGAGTGTCGAGCGGTACTCCGCCTCCGGTTGAGCTGAGCTCCTTGGAAGTGTTGAAGTCCTCGACCTCTAGGTAGCAAAGTTTTTAGGGAGTGTCGAGCGGTCCTCCGCCTCTAGTTGCGCTAAGCTCCATGGATGTGTTGAAGTCCTCGACCTTTAGGTAGCTAAGTTTCTAGGGAGTGTCGAGCGGTCCTCCGCCTCCGGTTGAGCTAAGCTCCTTGGAAGTGTTGAAGTCCTTGACCTCTAGGTAGCTAAGTTTCTAGGGAGTGTAGAGCGGTCCTTCGCCTCCGGTTGAGCTGAGCTCCTTGGAAGTGTTGATGTCATCTACCTCTAGGTAGCTAAGTTTCTAGGGAGTGTCGAGCGGTCCTCCTCCTTCGGTTGAGCTAGACTCCTTGGAAGTGTTGAAGTCCTCGACCTCTAGGTAGCTACATTTCTAGGGAGTGTCGAGCGGTCCTCCGCCTTCGGTTGAGCTGGGCTCCTTGGAAGTGTTGAAGTCCTCGACCTATAGGTATCTAAGTTTCTAGGGAGTGTCGAGCATTCCTCCACCTCCGGTTGAGCTGAGCTCCTTGGAAGTGTTGAAGTACTCGACCTCCATTTGGCTAGTTTCTAGGGAGTGTCAAGCTTTATCCACCTCAAGTTGAGCTCGGCTCGCAGGAGGGTTGTTAAGTGGAGAAGGGTTCGCCCTCCATCTCAGGTCAAGTTCGTCTCGACTAGAGATGTTGAGATCACTCCATCTCAGGTTGTGTTTGGCTCGACTAGAGATGTTGAGTTCTCTCCATCTCAGGTTGAGTTCGGCTCGACTAGAGATGTTGATTTCCCTCCATCTCAGGTTGAGTTCGGCTCGACTAGAGATGTTGAGTTCCCTCCATCTCAAGTTGAGTTCGGCTCAACTAGAGGTGTTGAGTTTTCCTCCACTTCAGATCAAGTTTAACTCGACCTAAGGTGTTGAGCTTTATCCACCTCCAGTTGAGCTCGGCTCACAGGAGGGTTGTTAAGTGGAGAAAGGTTTGCCTTCCACCTCAGGTCAAGTTCAGCTCGACTAGAGGTGTTGAGTTTTCCTCCACCTCAGGTCAAATTTAACTCGACCTAAGGTGTTGAGCTTTCTCCACCTCCAGTTGAGCTCGACTCACAGGAGGGTTATTAAGTGGAGAAAGGTTTGCCTTCCACCTCAGGTCGAGTTCGGCTCAACTAGAGGTGTTGAGTTTTCCTCCACCTCAGGTCAAGTTTAACTCGACCTAAGGTGTTGAGCTTTCTCCACCTCCAGTTAAGCTCAGCTCACAGGAGGGTTGTTAAGTGGAGAAATGTTTGCCTTCCACCTCAGGTCGAGTTCGGCTCGACTAGAGGTGTTGAGTTTTCCTCCACCTCAGGTCAAGTTTAACTCGACCAAAGGTGTTGAGCTTTCTCCACCTCCAGATGAGCTCGGCTCACAAGAGGGTTATTAAGTGGAGAAAGGTTTGCCTTCCACCTCAGGTCGAGTTCGGCTCGACTATAGGTGTTGAGTTTTCCTCCACCTCGGGTCAAGTTTAACTAGACCTTAGGTGTTGAGCTTTCTCCACCTCCAGTTGAGCTTGGCTCATAGGAGGGTTGTTAAGTGGAGAAACGTTTGCTTTCCACCTCAGATCGAGTTCGGCTCAACTAGAAGTGTTAAATTTTCCTCCACCTCAGGTAAAGTTTAACTAGACCTAAGGTGTTGAGCTTTCTCCACCTCCAATTGAGCTCGTCTCACAGGAGGGATGTTAAGTGGAGAAAGGTTCGTCTTCCGCCTCAAATCATGTTCAGCTGAAAAGCCCGGCAAGAGTAACCCGTTGGCAGGGCCCTTCAAGGATTATTCTAAAGCCCCACCTACTCGTCAAATAGGTGGGTTGGACTTTCTTTCTGAGCTTAAGACAAGCTCGAAAAGAGCAGGGATTGTGTCCAACCCTCATATTTTCTGAGTCGGTGTGACGCGACACGTATGAGGCTGTGATAGAGAGAGTGTCCGTGACGCAGATGATCGACTAGTTAGAGACAGTCGAGACCAAAAATGGAGTCCCAGGGGGGAGGAAGTGGACCGAAGGCCCACTTCCTCACCTGGGCGAGTGGACCTAGTGGTCCACTCGCCCAAGGCAGGGGCGAGTGGACCTGGTCCACTCGCCCAAGGAGAGGGGCGAGTGGACCTGTGGTCTACTCGCCCCGTACACTCGGGCGAGTGGACCATGGGTCCACTCGCACCTAAGTGGGGTGGACCGAGTTGTCCACCCGCCCAGCCTAGGCAGTGCACCTTTCGGTCCACTCTCCCAACCCCTGGCAAGGGGGGAGTGGACGTCTCAACCTCCACTCGCCCCCCTCTTGTTTTGGTCATTCAGGTTTGTTGTTGAGCAGCGGATAGTAGATTTTTGGCTACCCGCTGCCCGATTTTGGGAAGTCAATAAATAGACCCCCATGGGCACCTTGGGAGGGGTTGGACTCACCCCCCCCCCCCCCTAGTGTGTGTCTTGTGAGCAAGCACTACCACCCCTGTCAGTGAAGGTTGACGGCGAGGTGGTCCTTAGTGCCCTATAAGGTGCACAGGCTCAGCATTGGCTTGGGAGGGGAAGCTCTCTTTGAACTTTCGGGTGTGTGGTGGGACCTCCAAATTGCAGCTTAAGGGGTCCATTCTTGGACTCAAGTGTTCTTCAAGGGCAAGGTCTTTTGGTTCTTAGCAACTAGTCAAGCTTTCTAGCTTGAATCAAGTAAGGGTTAGCTGCATCCCCCTTTCGAACGTCGAGACCAGATCTCTAGTTTCAACAAAAAGGTTACAAAGAATATACATACACAAATCAAAACTCCCTATGAAGAATTCTAGAGATGGCGAAGGCTCGCTGAATATTCTCAAAGTCGAAGCGTGTGATCTTCGCATTGAGCAAGCGTTGATCCAATCCTCCTTGAATTATTCTCTCGAATTTGTGTGGGAGATGATGGTCTGGAAAATACTGCCCTCTCAGAGTTTCTGAAGTATTGGAATAGGGCTCTCTTCAATCAATAGTTGGAGAATACAAAGTCCACCAATTTATAGGACTGGAAGCTAACGTCGGCGTTAAGGCTAACGCCTGGTGCTGACCCGGTATGGAATTGTTTTAATGACTCGGATCTTCAAAACGGGAAGGAGATTTTGTACTTTAGGAAACTTTTATTTTAGGCTACCCTAACGCTAGCGTTGAGGCTAACGCTGGTATTAGGTTAAATCATTCCTAAAGCGCTCCTTCAATCACGGCTGCTTCCCTCCATCCATAATCATCGAGAGTTAATGCCCAGCGATAAGACCTAACGCCTGGCGTTTAACCTCTTTCATTTTCTTAGTCGGCAAGCCATCCCGTCGATCGGCAAGCCATCTCGTCGATCGTCAACGCCCAGCATTAAGTCTTAACGCCTGGCATTAGACCATAATCATAATTTCTGCTTGTGGGCAGTTCCAGACCAATAATGCAGCAACCTAGTGTCATATCTGTTCAAACCTGCATGATAAAAACAGAATGGCAAATAAGATCAAATACAAGTAGGATTTGTTATTCTCAAATCAAAGAGATGCGGAAAATCATGTTCCAACAGTTTTGTATCATGACCAATGTGCGAGTGATATTTGCAGAAGAGTTCTCCATGATGATACTTGTCCGTTGATCTCATGGGGCAAGGAACTCTAAACTCTGGCATGTCTTGAATGATCATAAGAACTTTGTTCCATTGGAATATTAAGCTGAGAATACTTTTCTTGATAATTTTTGAATTCAAGTGTACTCGGATTGTAAGACTGGATTGGACAAGCTTCTAGAAATTTAGGAGATGCATCTTGCTTTTGGTGTTGAGTAGGTATATTCTGAGGAAAAGAGTAAGATCTAAAGTATTCATCTCGCAGAAAATCCTGTGATGAAGACGGATGATGACAACAAGAATTCTTTTTCCGTTGTTAGGTCCTTCGATTCATAGAAGAAGCATAATTTTGATTTTGCTGCCTCTCCCTCAATAAATTGATTTGCTATTCTGATAAGACGTTCGTAAGTCTCGGGTTCATTTACGCTGACTTCAAATTTCAGAGGACCTTCTTGTAATCCATTTATCATGGCGATTATATACAAGTCTTGATTAACATCAACAATTTCAAGAATTTCTTTTTGGAACCTGTCAACAAATTGAGCAAGAGTCTCGCTATCTCCTTGCTTGATTTGAAAAAGAGCTGCTGGACCTCTCTTCTGCTTCCTCAAGGTAGCAAACCTCAAGAGAAGTGCTCTTCGAAGATCAGCGAAGCAAGTGATTTATTGAGGTGGCATCTTATAGAACCATTCTCTAGCTTGACCGTCAAAGGAAATAACTAATAATTTGCACTTAATCCCATCTGAAACAATCCTCATTGAGATAGCAGATTCGAAAGCTTGAAAATGGCTGACGGGTTCTTCTCCTCCCGAGAAGACCGGAATATGGAGCTCTCTAAACTCATTAGAAACATACTCCGAGCAAACTTGATATGAGAAGGGGGAAGGATCTTCCATTTCAATAATAACGTGAGGAGCTGAAGGATAAGCAGTATCAGTAGGGGCAGGAAAATACGCATAGTCCTCCTGAAAATTTAGCACTTCTGTTGGATCTTCCTAGGCAGCTGATCTGAAGTAGACATGGCAAATAGTTATGAACTCCTCAAATTGAGATGATAGAGGAGCGATCGGATATGCAAAACTTTCAAGAGGAGGAGGAAGGAGCTTTGGCGTGTTGGATCGGTAGGCGCCCTTAGAGGGGGGTGAATAAGAGTTATAAAACTTTTTCTTATATTTTGTTTATCTTGAAACAATACGTGATTAAGAAGGTGAGAAATCAAACAAAACAAGTGAAATAAAGTAGAGACATGCTTTATTAATATGAAATATAGTTTTACAAAAATTGATTTCTATAACGCTAGAAATCGGTGGCGAATAATAATAAACTCTTTTATTTTATATCCCGACTCGCATCCCCATGAACTGGTGGCCCTAGCCTATCCTTCCCCGGATTTGGCCTCAAGCCGCTCTAGCCAATCCAACCCCGGATATGTCCTTGAGCACCCCCTAGACCTAACCTAGATCTAGTCGCCAACACGAGGCAAATTTTAGCTCTAAGTCCTACCCAGACCTAGTCGCCAACACGAGGCAAATTCTCTAATGGTTTACAAAGAAAATGAAATGATAATAATAATAACTCCCTCTTGAAGAACTTCTGAAGTTGGAGACGAAGATCCCCTGTAGAATAAGCATTGTAGAAGCGGACGTCATTTGGATCCAGCGTGTAGACATTCTCCTTCAGAAATCCGCAGAGGTTTGGTATGAGATCAACTTTCAGCCAAATCAGGCTCTGTAATTCTAGCACTAAATCTCTCTCTCTGATGGCTATGTAAAACAAGAAAGAGGTGTCCTTTTTATATCCTCAACGCTAGCGCCCGCGCTAGCTCTACCACCGTCGCTATCCCGGATTAGGCATTATTCGGCGCGGGAGAATCTTCAATCCGAGGAAGCATTTCTCTCTTGCCTTCTGTGCTCCGCGCTACAGCCTGCGTTATCCGCTACCGCCAGGCGCTAGCTCCTTCTATATGTTCTCCCGGAATTGTGCTAATTATCGCTAGCGCTGAGCGCTAGGTGCTACCGACGGTGCTAGTGGGCATGTTGGATTTGTTGGCTCAATTTTGGGGGCAACCTTCCTTTGTTATCCTTAAGTAATATGGACTTTGTGTCATGCACACTTGAACACACATGATCAAATACACATAGGATTTGTTATTCTCAAACCTAGGATATGCGAAAGACCATGTTCCAACAAACTCCCCCTTTTGATAATAACAAATCCATCAATGATAAATTAGAGCATTAATATATTAGCATGATGAAACCTACTTGTGTGTGTGAGAGAGTGATGACTTAGGATGTTTATTGATTTTAGAATTTTAGAATTGCTCCCCCTAAATACATTGTCCCCCTAAGTGAATGCTCCCCTAATATGTAAGCTATCATCTTAATTAATCATGTTAGTTTTTTTTTATTTTGATAGCTGTTTTTTTTTATCATGTTAGATCTGTTGGAACATGGTTTTCCGCATCCCTTTGATTTGAGAATAACAAATCCTACTTGTATTTGATCTTGTTACCATTGTGTTTTTAGCATGCAGGTTTGGACAGTTATGACACCAGGTTGCTGCAACAATGGTCTGGCACTAACCACAAGCTGAAGGATTGAAAGATGTCTAACGTCGGGCGTTAAACTTAACGCTAGGCAATAGCGCTAGACGAAATGCATTCAACAAAATCTGCGTTCAATGAAATGGAAAGCAACGTTCGACGAACTCAAAGCTGCATTCGACGAACTGACGATTGACGAAATGAAGCTGCTGAGAACGGAAGCTGCGTTCGACGTACTGAAAGCTGGGTTCGACGTACTGACGATCAACGAAATGAAACCGCTGAGAACGGAAGCTGCGTTCGACGAACGGGAAGCTGCGTTCGACGAACTGGCGATCGACGAAATGAAACCGCTGAGAACGGAAGCTGCGTTCGACAAACTGGAAACTGCGTTTGACGATCTGGGGTTCGACGAAACTGTGTTCGACGAAAGAAGAAGCCCGTTTGACGAAATGTGTTCGACAAAATTTGTTGTTCGACGAAATGGCATGCCAGCTGATTAAAGAAAGAAATTCAATGCCAAGCATTAGTCTTAACGCTGGGCTCTATCCGGTCGACGAATATGGCAAGGAGAAAGCAGCCATGATTGCAGGAGGAACTTTAGGAATGATTTGCGCAATGCCCGGCGTTAGCCTTAACGCAGGCGTTAGTATTGCCTAAAATAAAACATTTCCTAAAGTGCAGAATCTCCTTCCTCTTCTGAAGATCCGAGCCATCAATATGTTGTTATACATGGTCAATGCCCGGCGTTAGCACTTAACGCCGGCGTTAGCTGAAATTCTATAAATTGGATAATTTCGATGTCTCCGACTACTGATTGTCAAGAGCCCTATTTTAGCACTTCAGAAACATTGTGAGGGCCGTATTTCCAGATCAACACATCTCCCGCTCTTATTTCACAAGGAGGAATCAAAGGAGTCTTGGATCAACACGTTAACTCAATGCGAAGAACGCACGCTTGGACTTCAACGATCTTCAGCGATTCTTCGGCGTCTCCTTCAGATTACCTCATAGGGAGTTTTGTATTTTTATTTTGTATTTGGCCTTTGTTTCATCTTTGTAATCGGTTCGTGAATTCACCTCGTGTTGGCGACTAGGTCTATGTAGGACTTAGGGAAGAATTCGCCTCGTGTTGGCGACTGGGTCTAGGGAGTAGATCTAGGGGGTGCTCGAGGCCTTTCTGGTGATAGATTGGCTAGAGCGGCTTGAGGCCGTATCTGGGGAGAGATCGGCTAAAGCCAACCTGTTCATGCGGATACGAGTCGGTATAGAAAACAAAAAGGGTTTTCATATTATTCGCTTTGATTTCTAGCATCATTGAAATCAGATTTTGTAATCAATTTTATAAATGATAATCATGTCTTTTCTTGGTTAATAAAATTGATTTCATTTCTAATTTCATTATCTCTTTACTTTTGATTTAACTTACTTCGACCAAAATATCAAAAGTTTTCTATTAAAGTTTAAAGTTTATAAAACCCGTATTCACCCCCCCCCCCCCTCTAAGGGCGCCTACAGATCCAACAAGTGGTATCAGAGCTAGGTTATTCCAAATCGGCTTAACAACCGGGAATAATGGCGTCTCATGATCTCGCTTCTATTAGTCTGGGAAATTTTTATGAAGAAGAAAAATCTCTTGCGCCACCTTTATTCGAAGGAAGAAATTATAAAGGGTGGAAATTGTTAATGGAAAGGTTTATTAAAACATTAGATATCAACACATGGGATATAGCAATAACAAGACCAGCGGATGAATCAAATAAACAAGAGCGTCACCTAAATGAAAACGCTATGAACTATATTTTCTGTGCTTTATCTCAAGATATCTTCAAATTAATATATTGTTTTTCTAGTGCATACAAAGTATGGAAATTTCTTGAAGAAATGTATGATTCTCCTTCTACAGGTATGGAACAATCACAAGAACTGGAGAATATGCAAGCTTGCACAAGTCTTCAAGAATGCTCCTCTCATGACGGATCCATGAAGTGCACATCAAGTGAAAGAGAAGAAGAAATACTATCTACGGAAGAGGAGTGCCAAAAAGATGTCAAAGAAATGATATGTTCAAATCGTGCCTCTCCCGAAAGCAATGTAAGGAAATCAAATTCCATTTTTTATACTTCTATCTCTACATTACAATTGCTTCAAACTGCAAAGCGCAAAATTAAGAAATTAAAAAATGCTAATAAACATTTGCGCTTAGAAAATAAAAATTTTAAGGCAAAAATTAATGAACAATCAAATTCAAATTTATCTAGTTCTATCCATGGCTCCTTAGTTGAAAACACTACACCTTGTGTAGAATATAATGAATTAAAAGAATAATACAAGGAACTTGAAAAGGAACTTCTTTTTATAAAAGAACAAAATGAAAGATTATGTTTAGAAAATTCATCCTTGAAAAAAGATTGTGCTAAGTGTAAGGACTATAAAATTGAAATTAAAGAGATGGATGAAACATTTGATGAATATAGAAATATCTATCAAAATCATATTGATTCAATTGTTTCCACTCTTAAAAATAGCACAATCGCTTATAATAAAGCTAGACATAATTTAAAGATTAAGAATGATGAATTAAAATCAAAAATCAACTTGCTTATGAAAATAGTAAATACAAATTCACAATATCAAACTATATCTAAAAACAAGTTGAATATAAATATGAACATCTTAACTAAGTTTAATAATGGGAGTAAGAAACACAAAGTAGTTGTAAATCAAGGTCAAAATCACCATCATTTACAAAATCATGTTTCTCCCAACATAAAATTAAATGTTCACAAATTTCCTATAAATAATGTTTTGCAAAATCATCATGGAAATTTGACAAATAAAAATAATATTAAGCCAATGTTTGAATGGAGGCCCAAAGTTAAAGATGAAACACTAACTCCACCCAAAAGGGCTCATTCATCAATATCTCCCCAAAAGCAAACACGATGTATTTGGGTATCCAAAGGAAACTTTACACCTGGTCCTCTTTGGATACCTAAATCTCTCATTCAATAAGTATCTTATCATTTGCATGATGTAGAAATCGATTAAAAATGAACCATCATGATAAGATCACTTTATATAACATGTGATATGACTTTCATATATTAAACCAAAATTCATAAATAAATCAAAATGAATAAAGTTGAATAAAAAGTCATATCATTTTTCAAGTGATCTACTTATCCTTTTTATTTTTATCCTTCTAAATCCATTTCCTAAAAGTCTTATAAAATTTGAAAAACTAAATTTTTCATATGATATTATTAAGACTAAATGAAATAAGTGTCAAAATGGACTCAAAAGGTGTTTTTAGGGGTATTAGGCTAAATTTATAAAATGCACAAGTTTTGCTTAGGAATGTAATATATTTGCGTCATTTTTTATTACCCCTAGTATGTTTAATCATAATCATGTCAAACCAGAATTGAAAAAGTGTATGAATATTATTTCACTTATTTATGATCATTTCACTCATGCATATGTTGTGCAAAACTCAAGAATTAAGGTTTAATGAATATAGAGCTTTAATGAATATGAAACCCATGTACTAAAATTTTAACTTACAGAACTTTTTGGGATTTCTTCACATCTCTTCACTTCATTAAACAGGCCTTACATTGCACAAACTTAATTAAGAAAAATTGGAAGCAAATCGAAGAAAATCTAGGTTATATAATAAGCACTCTCTGTGAGCTAACGTAGGCGCTAGGACCTAACGTCGGCGCTAGCTCAAGTATCCGATTTTCTGTAATTTTAAAATTCTGAAAAATCACTAAAAATATATGTTTTGTTTAATATTCAAAAACCAAAGAGAAATTTTATAAAACCTTTCAAAAATAACCAAAAAATAGTTTCTCATTGTATTCATAATTCACCTCGCAATCTTTCTATTTAATATTTTGAAAAGGTTGAATATGAATTGTTTTATATACTTCACTTACAATAATTAATTATGAATACCTAAATTTTTATGAGATAAAATTAATGATCATGCCAAATCAATAGATCTTATTGCTTTCAACATATTGTTTGTGATCATGATTAGTATATGATTCTATTATATTTTGCATGTATCTCATTTATGTTTAGACCATAGAATTAACTCTATATCAATATGAATAAATCAATTAGAATCATCACATTATTCTATGTCTAAAATTTGAATCACTACTGTTAAATACATGCAACATTATATCAATTAACCTTATGGGATAACACTACATTCAAACTCATCATATCTAGCATTATCAACTAATAAATATTATCATCCATGCTAGATATCTTATTATTGCCATAATGAATCAATCTTAAAGAAGAACAATTGAAAGTTAAAACTCATAATAACTATGTTGCTTTAATATCAAATATAATAAGAAATTAATCACGCATAAAAGCCATAGTTTATAAATTGATTCCATAGAACAAAATGCTTAGGATGTCCATGATTATTCACCCACATTATGTGTCTCACAATAGCAAGGGCGTAGGATTGTATGCATTAGAAGACCTAACCTCTATGTCATGTCTTGTCCTTAACTGGGGAGGGTTCTAGTGGGGCCTTGTGAGGCACTGGGGGGAAAGAGTGCTAGGTTGAGCGTTCTCTAGTGTGTACATATGGGATTAACACCCCAACCTACGGCATGTGTGCAGCTCCTCATGCCCATCCGTCACTTAGTATGGGGCTAGTGTGTAGGCATACGGTGAGTGTATTATAATCTAGGACATTCATATTTCATATATTTTGCATGCACTCTTTATGACTATATTATTCATGCATTCTTGGTTTGATCAAACATGCTTATTTTGTGTTTTGCATATCTTATCATTTTTAACTCTAATGATCTTGTAAAACACAAATATATGAAAACCAAATAAAAATATAAAATCCATTTTTGAACAAATAAAACTTGCTTAAATAGACTTCTAACCATTTTCAACTTCTCTGAAATTTCTACACTAACAAGGTCTATTTACATACTATATATGCCAAAGAAAAGTTTTTCAAAAAAATCTCAAAAACAGAGTTATGTTTGGGCGTTAAGTACTTAACACCAGGCGTTAGCTATTTTGGCCAAATTGAATTTCTGATTTTTCCAAAATATTCCTAATATTTTTTTAATGATTTTTCTCTGTTTATTTTCTCATATATGAAATTATTGTATTATTAATTTGGTTAGTTTATTCCAAAATACAAAAAAAAATCAAATAATTCAAAATGATCAAAAATCTATTTTTTTTTATTTGTTTTGCTTTAACTCTTAACAAAATTATAGTTTGACTATAAAATCTCACAAGAGCAAACATCTTAGTTATTTTTGTTTCAAAAGGTCAAAATTGTTTTTGGCAACACTTAAAGATTGCCTTCAATGACTAATTTTAATTTCAAATTTTCTAAACATTGCTTTATCTTCATGCCTTGACCTTAATCTGATTATGTGCAATAAAATAGTCTATAGATAATTGTGTATGATTGCCTAGCATGCCTCTAAGTATGAGTAATGCTTTATGTTAATCAATGTAGTATACACTCACTATTTTGGTAATCTACATGTGCTCATAATCTTAGTCTTGCATGATTGTGTAGTGTAATAGTTTTAACATATTAAGTTGTATGTCTAAATTTCCTACACCATCTCTTAAAAATATATTTCTTGCACACATTGAAGTGTTATTTCAATAATATTAATGTTTGCAACAACAAGTGAATTCGGAGACCTTTGGCCCAAACAAAAAAATAATGAAATAATATGCCAAAGATAACTCCACCAAGCACTACTCACCCTCCTGATAAGTCTTAATGAGCATTGTGAGGTTGAGCACCTTGGAAAGAATTATAAAGTGTCTTGTGCAAACATATCTCTTTCTATCACTTCTATTTGTACACTGGATCACTAAAAATAAAAATCAATAAAAATTTTTATATGATCCCTCAAGCACTACTTCGCTCCCTGATAAGTCTTAATGAGCATTGTGTGGGCGAAGCACCTTGGTAGTTGTACTTATGTTTTGTGCTTTGAAATTTTATTCTTGATATGATGTGTGAAAGTAAGTATATGATTACAATCTTAATGTTGTTACTATTTCACTACATATGTCATGTGTTTTGATTATTTCACTTGTATACTTTTATCAAAACACCTAATGTACACACCATTGATTTTCATAATGCTTCTACTCGTGAGAATTGGATCATAATGCAAACATTACATAATTCTCTAAAAACTCAAGTAAAAGCACTAAATTGCAATGCATGATTTCTACAATGTTTTCTTTACTTGATATACGAATTGGTTACATTGTAGTTATTATCTTTTTGAATATGTTAATTCATGCTTGCCTATTTGTTATGAAAATTTTCAAAATTAAAATGCTCCAATGTTAAAAGTCTAGACATATTGTTGGAATGGTCAAACTATAACAAAAATACTACTCTTATTTGTTTTGTTTTTGTTTTTTCCGCATTTCTCTTTTGATTATGTACTTCATTTACCATGGTTTATCATGCTCACTTCTTTGGTCCTTCTTCACTTATGCTTGTCAAGCACTATTGCATCTTTTTCAACAAGTAATATTCTTCTTAAAATTAATTTGAAAAACAAGTGGTAGAATTCTTTTGGTAAAATCATAGATTGTTGTTCTTTCACGCTTATCATATATTTTTCCGATGTGCTACTCTCTCCCTTAGCTCGATCATGACTTACTTTATGCTTACACAAAACTCTTAATCCTCTCTTAGTTATGTCCCAACTCCTATCTTCTTTATTCTAGTTTTGTTTCACTCCACCCTCTTTTGCTAATAACAAAGGGGGAGAATAAAATGATAAATCGTAATGATTAATGGAGTAGGATTCACTAGATTAAGGGGGAGCATGTATCTAGTTTATGGGAGTATACACTAAGGGGGAGCATCTTTGTAGGGGGAGCACTTTTAAATGAAACTATAATTCTTATAATTATCTTATAATTACTGTGTGTCATATATCTTTATAAAAACACAAATTCTTTATCTATGAATCTGATTTATCACTAGTTGGATTTGTTATTATCAAAAGGGGGAGATTGTTGGAACATGGTTTTCCGCATCCCTTTGATTTGAGAATAACAAATCCTACTTGTATTTGATCTTGTTGCCATTGTGTTTTTAGCATGCAGGTTTGGACAGTTATGACACCAGGTTGCTGCAACAATGGTCTGGCACTAACCACAAGCTGAAGGATTGAAAGATGTCTAATGCCTGGCAAAAAACTTAACGCTGGGCATTAGCGCTAGACGAAATGCGTTCAACAAAATTTGCGTTCGACGAAATGGAAAGCTGCGTTTGATGAACTGAAAGCTGCGTTCGACGAACTGATGATCGACGAAATGAAACCGCTGAGAATGGAAGCTGCGTTCGATGAACTGAAAGCTACGTTTGACGAACTGACGATCGACGAAATGAAACTGCTGAGAACGGAAGCTGCGTTTGACGAACTGGCGATCGAAGAAATGAAATCGCTGAGAACGGAAGCTGTGTTCGACGAACTAGAAACTGCATTCGACGATCTGGGGTTCGACGAAACTGTGTTCGACGAAAGAAGAAGCACGTTCGACGAAATGTGTTCAACAAAATTTGATGTTCGACGAAATGGCGTTCCAGTTGATTAAAGAAAGAAATTCAACGCCAAGTGTTAGTCTTAACGCTGGGCGCTATCCGGTCAACGAATATGGTAAGGAGGAAGCAGCCGTGATTGTAGGAGGAACTTTAGGAATGATTTGCCCAACGCCCCGCGTTAGCCTTAATGCCAGCGTTAGTATTGCCTAAAATAAAACATTTCCTAAAGTGCAGAATCTCCTTCCTCTTCTAAAGATCTGAGCCATCAATATGTTGATATACATGGTCAACGCCCGGCGTTAGCACTTAACGCCGGCGTTAGCTCAAATTCTATAAATTGGATGATTTCGATGTCTCCGACTACTGATTGTCAAGAGCCCTATTCCAGCACTTCAGAAACTTTGTGAGGGCCGTATTTCCAGATCAACACATCTCCCGCTCTTATTTCAAAAGGAGGAATCAATGGAGGCTTGGATAAACACGCTAACTCAACGCGAAGAACGCACGCTTGGACTTCAACGATCTTCAACAAATCTTCGACGTCTCCTTCAGATTACCTCATAGGGAGTTTTATATTTGTATTTTGTATTTGTCCTTTATTTCATCTCTATAATCGGTTCATGAATTCGCCTCGTGTTGGCGACTAGGTCTAGGTAGGACTTAGGGAGGAATTCACCTCGTGTTGGCGACTGGGTCTAGGGAGTAGATCTAGGGGGTGCTCGAGGCCTTTCTGGTGATAGATTGGCTAGAGCGGCTTGAGGCTGTATCTGTGGAGAGATCGGCTAAAGCCAACCGGTTCGTGGGGATACGAGTCGGTATAGAAAACAAAAAGGGTTTTTATATTATTCGCTTCGATTTCTAGCGTCATTGAAATCAAATTTTGTAATCAATTTTATAAATGATAATCATGTCTTTTCTTGGTTAATAAAATTGATTTCATTTCTAATTTCATTATCTCTTTACTTTTGATTTAACTTACTTCTTCCAAAATATCAATAGTTTTTTATTAAAGTTTAAAGTTTTTAATACCCTTATTCACCCCCCCCCCCCCCCCCCGCCCTCTAAGGGCGCCTACAGATCCAACAAGATCTCCCCCTTTTGTTATTAGCAAAAGTGGGTAAGGAAGCAAAACACATAAAAGTTTTGATTAGAAGTTAAAGGCATGATCGAGCATTGAGAGAGAAGGAAATAATAAGGACTTGTAGGATAATTTTTATAGAAATAAATCAGAGTTTGTAGCTTTACATCATATAACATTTACCATGGAAGTCTACCATTTGGAAAACAATTTTGAGTTGGAAAGACTTGAGATAAGCATGAAAAGAACACGCGGTAAACGTAATGCTGCGGAAGACTTATATAAATACAACAAACATCTTTTTGTAAGATATGATGATTAAAAAGAGTGAAAGTCCCAAAAAAATGAAAAATATGTTTTTGTAAATCATTTTTCTTTGGAATGGATTATCTTGAAGGAACCAAGCATGAAAGAGATGTATGAAATAAAGAGACTACTGCAATGTTATTCTAATTCATAAATTCAAAACATACAAAGCATTGTAGAGAGCATGCTAGGTTATTTAGTGCATTTCATACATAAAGAGAGTGTAGAAATTTTAGCATTAGGATCAATACTCAGGAGAAGAAGTGTTATGGAAGATAATGATGTGCGCATAAGTGTATTTTGAAAAGAGTAAACAAATGTTATAATTAAAAATACAAGACAAATGTAGAGTAAAGTGCACAATAAAACACAAATAAGATTACTTCCACACAATTTTTATGCACAAAAAATGTACAACTACCAAGGTGCTTTGCACACACAATGCTCATTAAGACTTATCAGGGTGCAAAGTACTGCTTGGGGGATCACACAATTTTATTTTTCAATGTCATTTTTTGATCCGGTGTACATAAGAATAAGTGGTTTTTTTAAATGAAGGTTTGCACAAGACACTTTACTAATCTTTCCAAGGTGATCAACCTCACAACGGTTATTAAGACTTATCAGGAGGTTCAAGTAGTGCTTGGTGGAGTTATCTTTGTCAATTTATTTCATGATCTTTTTTGTACAAAGTTCTCCGATTACACTTGCTTTGCAAACCAATTAGATTTTGAAAGTAAAACCACTTTTCTTTATATTTAATAGTGCAAATAAATGTAGTGTAGGTAAGATACTTCTGCAAATTTAAATTATTGTACAATTACAATACACAAGCAAGCAACTTTAGATTAAAAACATAAGTAGACTTAGCCAAAAGTGAGTGAAGAAATATCATTATAAATCATAAAACATTTACTCATAGTTAGAGGCATGCTAAGCTTGGTTCTACACTACTTTGTACAAGATAATTGATGCACATATTATGAGATATATCAAAGCATGATAAGAACAATGTTCAAGGTAGTTTGAAAAGATAAATTGGAACATTGTAAAAGTTCTAAAGATAGTTTTAAACATGCTTAATTTTCATAATAAAGTCCATACAGTTTTTTTTTATTTTATTTTTGTGTTTTATATTTTTGTATCTGATTTTTGTAGAAATAAAAGTCAAATAAACAAAAAGGAGTAAAAGAAATATTTTTGTAATTTGATCTTTTGTAACTTTTGTTGTTTTAATTTTTCAAAAATTAATTCAAAACAGAACTGTAAAACTAAGTGGTAAATATAATAGAGCATAAATATAGGTATTTTATAACATTTTTAAAAAATACAAAAAATAGACAGGTGTGCTAGTGCTCGCGCTACCGACAGCGCTCGCGCTAGCACAGCTTTAATTAAATCTCCTTTCCCTTGTCATTTCAGCCATTACCATTGAAGCTCTCCCGAAAAACCCTAGCAGATACCGCATCCCACTCATAAATCTAAGGTAAATCTTCATCATTTTTTATGATTTTTGTTTTAAACTATGATTTTGATGTTGAAGAATAATATATTTGAAGTTATCAATTGGTTTTAGATGCTAGATCTACAATGCTTGATTCTTTTATTTTTTAAGAGAGAGACTAAAGTAAATCTTCATCATTTTGATTATTTTTGTTCAAAATATTTGATTTTGATGTTTGTGATGAAGATTTATGAACCTATTTAAGAGAAACTTTTGATTGTGATGAATATATATGAACAAAAACAAACTTTTAATTTTTATGATAGATCTAGAATAAGGTTAGAAAAAAATGGATCTTCACAATTTTTATGCTTTTTTATGAAGATTTTTAGTTTTGATTTTAGCTTAGATTATGTGGGTTTATTATATCTGGCAATTTTGGATTTGGAAATCTTTTATTTTAGAGATATCTTAACATTTCAGATCAGAGAACTAGCGTCTGCGCTAGTGCTAGCACCGGACGCTAGTGCTAGCGCTGGTGCTAGTGAATTTTGCTTAATTTAATTTCTCTTCATTTCTCTTATAATGTGGCAGATGGCTCCTGGATCAAAAGGAAAGAAAAGTGCAGAGCTAGCCGTGGAGGCTGCAGTAGTAGGTGTCCCATATTAAGTGGAGTTTGACATGCCTTGACACCACCACATCATGCAGCAATTTGCAACCTCCGAGGTGTTGAATTTATTTCTTTCTGATGGGTTTTCTTCAGAGTTAGTACGAAATTGCTATATGCACTCGGAAGACCCATCGCAGACTGATCTGGATGGAGGAGTACGGTCATAGGTGCAGGGACAAGTGGTGACTATCACCCATGAACAACTGAGGGTCGTGTTTGGATTGACGGAGCATCCAAATTGGTTGGAGATAGTTGAGAAGTTTAGGGTAGATAGAGATTGGAATCATGTGAACATGGTGCTGCATAATAGGGCATGCAGGAGTCTAATCTCCTCTTTGTCGACACTCACAGTATATGCCCTAGTAGTTCAAGATGTATTACGCCACACAATTATGCTGAAGTTGGGTGATACAGTGAAGGTCACAGCACAACTTAGCTATGTCTTCTATTTCATTTTGGAGGTGGAAAAGTTTGACGTGGCTGACTTATTACTCTCCTTGATTCGTTACTCATACAAGTTGCTACAACCTTCCCTCCAGAGATAAATCATCTTTCCCCTGGGTGGCATCATACAATGGGTCATTCAAATGATGTACCCCTCTATTGAGATAGGTTTTTTACTTGATAGACTGCTTTCCTCCTATCTATAGCACCTCACACCTACGAGCTACATCCCACCTGGATGAGCCATCAACATCTACTCGACCACCACTCTGACGAGGAGCGTCATCCCGAGGGGCTCCAGATGATTCATTTGAATCTTTTTGAGAAGAAATGGGAGAGCAGATGACAAGAGTGGAGAAAGATGTTTCCGGAATAAAGAAGATGATGAAGTTCATGATCAAGGCATTAAAGCTAAATCCCTCAACACCGGAGCGAAGTGAGTGGGGTAGCCCAGTACAGGACCCACCGCGTCATTCGATTCAGAGGAATCACAGAGGACGATCTCCAAGTGCTAGTGTGGAGGAGATAGACGAGACAGAGTAGAGGAGTAGGGGTGACCTGAGGGAAACTAGTACTCAAGTTGTGTAATAATATAGGTATTTGAACACATGTTTATTGGATATTGTCTGCTAGCGCTAGCGCTATCAGCTAGCGCTGGCACTAACTGTAATGTTTAATTTTCTTATTTTTGGATGTTTGACTCTTTTTATCTGGTCCTTCTTTGGTAGTTTTTGAAGATTTTATTTTACGTTTTATTTATAAATTTGAAGTTATATGAAGTGGAGATGTTTAAGCAAATTTAAAATCCTATGAAGTAGTATATGTTTGAAATCATATAACATAGAAAATTTTGAATTCAATTTATGTTGGTGATATATGATATATAGATATATAATGAGTTTAGGAAGAATAAATTGGTCTTTAGAAATAAAGGACATGACTTTACAATTTGATAATTTGATATATAAATCTTTAAGCGATAAAGTCTTGTGTCAATATGGTGACCTTACCATGATAGCAAAAAAGAGATATGAAAGAAAGAAAAATAAAAATATAATAAAGCATATCCTGAAGTAGAAAATTTGTATATTTCATTTTTGAAAATATTCTACTTCATGCATTTGGTGATACCTAATGAATAAGATATTTAGGTATCCAAAGGGGACCAAGTGTTGTGATTCCTTTGGGTACCCAAACATAACATGTAGGTTTGTGGGTAGATATTGATGAATGGGTCCTTTCATGTGAAGTTAATGTTTTAGTTTTAATTTTGGGCCTCCATTCAAATCTTGGTTTCTTATACATCAAATTTCCATTTTGATAATCTTTATATTGAAGTTTATGATTGTAAGGATTATTGAAGGTATTGTTTATAGGAAATTTGTGTAGTTTTATTTTTATGTTGGGAGAAACATGATTTTGTAAATAATGATGATTTTGATTTTGATTTACAAATCATTTGTGTTCCTTACTCCCATTATTAAACTTAGTTAAGATGTTCATATTCAACTTGTTTTTAGATATAGTTTGATATTGTGAATTTGTATTTATAATTTTCATAAGCAAGTTGATTTTTTATTTTAATTCATCATTCTTGATCTTTTGATTATGCCTAGCTTTGTTATAAGCTATTGTGCTATTTTTAAGAGTAGAAACAATAGAGTCAATATGATTTTGATAGTCATTTCTAAATTTCTCAAATGTTTCGT
Source organism: Dactylorhiza incarnata (assembly GCA_033032865.1). Classification (NCBI taxonomy): domain Eukaryota; kingdom Viridiplantae; phylum Streptophyta; class Magnoliopsida; order Asparagales; family Orchidaceae; genus Dactylorhiza; species Dactylorhiza incarnata. The sequence goes on along the minus strand of JAWHQI010001210.1, from coordinate 41,672 downwards.
ACATCTCTTTGATTTCAATTTTATAACTTTTGCATGTAGCACAATCACTTTTTGAAGATGAATTTTATAAAAATAATTTTTCATTATGTTCTTTTACACAAATAATTTCTTTTTCAAGTTCATTAAATTTTTCTTTAATATCAATACAATCACAACAAGGTTTTGTATGTTCAATTGAAGTGACATGGGCAAAGCTAGATAAATCAAATTTTGATTCTACTTTAACTTTTGCTTTTAAATCTTATTTTCTAAGCGCAATTTGCAATTTGCATTTTTTAATTTCTTAATTTTGCGCTTTGTAATTTGTAGCAATTGTAAAGTAGAAATAGAATTGCAAACAATAAGAGAATTTGATTTCCTTACAGTGCTTTTGGATGTTGTGAGATTTTAGCACGGATTTTCTTTGTTGTCTTCATCTATTTGGCATTCCTCTTCCAAAGATGGGATTTCTTCTTTTCCATTTGATGTACACTCCATTGATCCATCATGAGAGGAGATTTCTTGAACATCTGTGCAAACTTGTATGCTCTCCACTTCTAGTATTTGTTCCATACCTGTAGATGGAGAATCATACATTTCTTCAAGAAAATTTCATACTTTGTACGCACTATAAAAATAATATATTAATTTGGAAATTTCTTGAGATAAGGCACAGAAAATACTATTTAAAGCTTTTGCATTTAGATGACGTTCCTATTTATTTGATTCATCTGCTGGTCTAACGATTGTTATATCCCATGCATTGATATCTAAATTTTTAATGAACTTTTCCATTAAAAATTTCCATTCTTTATAATTTCTCCCTTCGAATAAAGGTGGTTTAAGAGATTTTTCTTCTTCATAAAAATTTACCCCACTAATAGAAGCGAGATCATGAGATGACATTATTCCCGGTTGTTAAGCCGATTGGAATAAAACTGCTCTGATACCATTTATTGGATCGGTAGGGGCCCTTAGAGGGGGGTGAATAAGGGTTTAAAACTTTTCTTATATTTTGTTTATCTTGAAACAATATGTGATTAAGAAGGTGAGAAATCAAACAAATCAAGTGAAATAAAGTAGATACATGCTTTATTAATATGAAATATAGTTTTACAAAAATTGATTTCTATAACTCTAGAAATCGGTGGTGAATAATAATAAACTCTTTTTGTTTTATATCCTGACTCGCATCCCCATGAACCAGTGGTCCTAGCCTATCCTTCCCCGAATTCGGCCTCAAGCCGCCCTAGCCAATCCAACCCCAGATATGGCCTTGAGCACCCCGTAGACCTAACCTAGATCTAATCGCCATCACGAGGCAAATTTCATCCCTAAGTCCAACCCAGACCTAGTCGCCAACACGAGGTGAATTCTCTAACGGTTTACAAAGAAAATGAAATGATAATAATAAAAACTCCCTCTTGAAGAACTTCTGATGTTGGAGATGAAGATCCGCTGTAGAATAAGCATTGTAGAAGCAGACGTCATTTGGATCCGGCGTGTAGATATTCTCCTTCAGAAATCCGCAGAAGTTTGGTATGAGATCAACCCTCGGCCAAATCAGGCTCTGGAATTCTAGCACTAAATCTCTCTCTCTCTCTCTCTCTGATGGCTATGTAAAACGAGAGAAGAGGGGTCCTTTTTATAGCCTCAGCGCTAGCGCCTGCGCTAGGGCTACCGCCGGCGCTATCCCGGATTAGGCATTATTTGGCGCGGGAGAATCTTCAATCCGAAGAAACATTTCTCTCTTGCCTTTTGTGCTCCGCGCTACCGCCTGCGCTATCCGCTACCACCAGGCGCTAGCTCCTTCTATATTTGCTCCCGTAATTTTGCTAATCATTGCTAGCGCGGGGCGCTAGGTGCTACCGTCGACACTAGTGGGCATGTTGGATTTGTTGGCTCAATTTTGGGGGCAACCTTCCTTTGTTATCCTTAAGTCATATGGACTTTGTTTCCTGCACACTTGAACACACATGATCAAATACACATAGGATTTGTTATTCTCAAACCTAGGAGATGCGGAAGACCATGTTCCAACAGGGTGAACTCGCGGTCAGCCGTGGCTAGTCGCGCGCACAAAAACAAAAATTGCTAAAAGAGAAAAACTGCGATAACTTTTAAATGGAGTGAAATTTTGGCAATCTGAGGGCACAAAACAAACTCGAACTGGTAAACCTATTCTCCATTGGATGGATGGCTCCGATCCGGTTCCGAAAAGCTATTGCGGGCTGAAAATGGTCAAATGGATCAAAAGTTATGGATGTTTTAAGATTGGGTGTCATTCTCGGCAAAATCTCACATCTTCATTGCAACTGTTGTTCATCAACCACTCAAAATCTGAAGGTCGCGTGTTAGTTATGTTGGCATCAAAAATGTACCAAGTCCACACTTGCTCAAGCTGAAGAATATGGGGGTGATTATTGAGTGGTCGGTTACTTTGAGCCACGAGTGAAGGAGTAAGAGGGGGAGAAAAGAGATGGCCGTGAGCAGGAAAGAGGTCGTCGGGGGAGATGGGAGTAGAAGAAGATCACTTAACAAGAGGGAGATCACCCAGGAATGTGTTAGATCGCCCAGGCAGGGGGGATAGTTCATCGCGGTCTCAAAACTGGAGACCATTCAAGTCACTAGCTGCGGGCTGGAAACTCTCCGAAGTCCTTGAACTGATACCCCTTCCCCTCTATTTATAGGCGCAGGACCTGCCCAAATGGGCAAGGCCAGGAAAAGCAGCTACCTGAGCCACTAGTGACCGGCGGAAGCGAGATCGCCCGGGCGATGGGAGATCGTCCGGGCTCAGGAGCTGGCGAGATTGCCCAGGCAGTGGGATACCGCCCGGGCTCGGCGGCGTGGCGAGATCGCCTGGGCAGTGGGAGACCGCTTGGGCTCGGCGACATGGCGATATCGCCCGGGCAGTGGGAGACAGCCCGGGCTCGGCGACCTGGCGAGATTGCCCGGGCGGTGAGAGCCTGCTCGGGCTCGGCAACCTGGCGAGATCGCCCGGAGCTGAAAACCTGGAGGAGGTCGGCCAGAGTTAGAAAATTGGAGGTCGCCCATAGCTGGAAAACTGGGGGAGGTCGCCCGGGCACTGCGAGACCGCCCTGGTTTCTGAGACCGAGCGGATTGCTTTCATCGTCATTGGATGGATCACTGATTTCTGGGTAAATACAGCATCATAACATGCAAATAAAATACAGCAGCACACATGGGAGTATATGTCACAATCATCAAACATGTTTCTAAGTTGAGCATGAAAGTAAAGGGGTCAATATGCACACCAGGGCTAAAGACTAAATGCTCTACTCATGCACTTTATTCCTAGTAGTGGACAAGCATGTCCTATGCTACTGAAACCATAACAAGAAAACATCCAAACTCTGCACTCAAGGTGGTAAACAACTAGGCACCAAGGGTCGCACTAGTAGATCCTATATTATGAAACCCTACACCACTACATAACGCATGATGATGCTCTCTCGCTATGTACACGTCGCGACATACTCGCATGTCCTTTTTATGTCTAGCTACACAACTATTTTATCAAAAGTGACACAAGTCTAGTTTTCCACACGCTCTCAAACGTAGCTATGGGAGGGCTAGACCTGCAACCATCAGAGCAAACATGATAGGGGGGTTACTTGACCTATGTCCTCAAAGCAGGAACTATAGTCCAAAGGCCCATCAACGGCCCAAACACAAGTAGTGTACTCAAGGCACTCCAACAAAGACTAGGAGCACACAACTCCAAGTCCCCTGAGCATCTCACCTATCTGGACTATCACTAGACACGAGGATTTTATACTTAGATCATCATTTCACCAACACGATGCGGGTTCAACTTTACCTCATCCCGTTCACTTAATCAGAAGCAAACATAATGAAAGTGAGGTTAGATCTTAGATTTAATCTAGAGGGGGGTGAATAGAGTATTAAAAAGTTTTTCACTTAATTTTATAGCGGAATTAAAATAGTGATACTTATATGTGTATTGCAGAGTGAGTTATAAGACAAAATAAAAATAAAGCACGCAGCATAATACAGAAAATAAACACAACATAGAGGACACGAGGATTTTATAGTAGTTCCCCAATAAACCTGGGTATGTCTACTCTTCTACCACACTTGGTAGGATTCCACTAGGTTTTTGATCAGGCGCCCTATCACCAATGGATTTTTGATCAGGTGTCCAAACACCAAGGAGATTTTGATCAGGTACTCTAACCAAACTACAGGTTTTTGTTCAGGTGCCCTGCCACCAAGGGGTTAACTTTTGAAGGGAGTTAGAACCATGTACAAGAGGGGAAAAGAGGGTTTAGATGTTCTTCTCTGTCAATAATCTGAGAGAAGACTCTAGTGGAATGTTGTTGTAAAGCTCCCCCTGTCTGATTGAAATTCTTGACAGCTTGAGGATGGAGCTTTCACTTGAAACAGATATCTTCCTTGATAGCTGATGAATCTGAGAGGCAGAAGTTTCTCAGATTATTTATTGCTCTTTGAAGATCTAGAACTTGCAGCAGAAATCTGAGAGATGATTTGAATTGTTGTTCTCAGAGAATGTAATGTGCTGCTTGAGGAAGATGATCTTTCTTTTTGACTTTCTGAATATTTCTCTCTCGACTGATACTCTGATATTTTTTTCTTTGTTACTGATCTCTTTCTTCTTGTATCCTATTTCCTTAGAGAGAAGATAACTGATTTGAAATTCAAATCTCTGAATAGGAATACAATAATCAGCATTAATTATTTCCTTTTAACTGCAACTGATTCAGCAAATCTTTAATCATTTTCCTTTTCAATAAATGATATCCTTTTCCAATATAAGACAACGGCTACTTTCTCAGAAAGAGAATGGAAAGGGGAATAAACAAAGGAAGGATAAAATCTTGTCTTATCTGGAAGAATAAATTCATTGTTGATAGTCGAACTGAGTTCTGAGAAAAATATAACTAATCTGAATAAACTGAGAGAGAATTCGTCGAGCTGAGATATGAATTCGTCGATCTGAATGTTGAGTTTGTCGAACTGAACATCTGATACTGATTCATCGAACATAGGCTGGAGTTCATTGATCTAAAGTTAGAGTTCGTCGAACTGAAGAATTCATCGACCGTTGAGACTTACTCAGTTCGTCGACCGCTGAGCCGCTGAGCCGCTGAGATGCTGAGATTGAAGCAAGTCGTTCATCGAACGCAGAATGCAAGATGTTCGTCGAATGCAGAAAGCATTTCATCGAATGCAATATTGAGTTCGTCGAACGCAGAAACTTAGAGATTTCCTAAGTTCTAGCTATCTTATCAGCCTAAAACTATGACCCTTAGACTATACATTGGGGGTCAACTAAGTCCTAGTCAACACATAGTAATCCTAGCCCAAATCATTAATAGGGTTGTTCCAACAATCTCTCCTATTAGGGTTAGGATACTATTTGACAAATTTCAAATAATAAATAATAGAAAAACAGCAGAGCATATATATATCTGACAGAATTTAAATATTTCAGCAGATAGAGAATATGATACTCTGAGTTTAAGAACATTACAATTGAAAAACAGAAATGTCAACAAAACCAAATAGTCTGAACCTTTATTTTTTTCTGAGGGAGGCTTGAAAACAATTTCCCTGTTAGGGTCTTCAGATTTTTTCTTGCTCATGTAAAGGTCCTGAGCTCCTAGAATGGTTTGAGATTTAGCTTGAGGAACCACAGCTTCTGGGTGCTTCTCTAAATAAACTTCAGCATTAAATAAATTCTTGGATTTGTACTTTTCAAATTCTTTCTTCCTGTACTCAGACATAGTTGAATACTGAGAATAATCCTTGCCTTCAGCCTTTGCATTATTGATCTGAGCTGCTGCAACATATTCTCTGAATCTGGCCATCTGAGCTATCCTTTCTTCTTCTGGATTGGGAGATGGAGGCCTTTCATCAATATCACTGGCCTGATAGGAGAATTGATAAATATGATTTCTTTTTCTGTGAAAAGAACCATCAGATACATGATATCGATATACTGAGGAAGAAGATCTGGATGATCCTGAAGGAGGAGCTCTGGCTGATCTTAAACAAGGGGAGCCACTTGAGCTTTTATGACTTCCTTCTGATATTCTTGAAGGCTGAGAGGAAGGCTTCTGAGAATATGAGGAGGACATCCCTGCTGATCCTGCTGCTAGAGGAGGAGGAGGAGGATGATTGAACTTAACTTGCTTATCTGAGTAGAATCATGTCTTCTTCATTTTCTTCCTTCTATTGTTCTCATTCCTGGAGAACCTCATCCATGCTGGTGAATCTTGTGTTAAGGTGATATTATGCAGAATGTAGTATGGAACATTATTATTTGAGGAAGGAGGCTTGGGAACAGCCTTTGGCTTAGATTTGGACTTTCTTTTCTTTGAGGATTGATCATCTGAATCATCATCATCTTCATCATCATCAGAAGATGATTGAGGATTATCATATAAATCATCAATAATTTTCAGAACTTCAGAAATGTCTTTCTCAACATTAACATTTTCAACATTAACTAGAGCTGGAATTTCTGCAACAGTTGGAGCTGGAACTGATACTTCAAAACTTTTGAGAATTTCTTTCAATACAGCTTTATTTACAGGAGCAGTATAAGGAATAATTGCTTTTGAAAAAACTTGATACTCTGGCAAACTGCTGAAAACTGCATTGAACTTAGAAAGCAAATAAATAACATCTATAGATGGATGAATAGAAATATTATTTATTTCTTCTATAATAGGAATAACTGAATCTGTTGTTGAGAGATATGTCATCTCTGAATCTTCTTGAACTGAAACTGCATGAACTGGAACTTCTTCATTAGACATCTCCCCCTGCCTAGTTTCAAGAATTCCTGAAGCTAGGACCCTAGAAGAAGGGATAGGAGTAAAGGATGAAGGGAAGGAAGCAAGTTTAGCAGATAGATCAGAAAGGGCTTGAAGCACTAGAGCAAGCTTTGCATCCAGAAGAGCATCTAGCCTTAGAGCAATGTGATTAAAGATCTGATTAGCAGTTGATGAGAAATCAACATAGACAAAATTTGGGGTATGGTGAGAAGATGATGGGATGGAGAATGGAAGAGAGATGTTAGTGGAATGAGCTATGGGTGGATGAAAATTTTCATGAATAGGACAATGAGGGTGGATAGGTGAGTGTGGATGAATAGGTGATTGAGGGAGGATGGGTGATTGAGGTGGAGATAGGATATTTAATGATGGTGAATGTGGGATGGGTGACAAAGGTTCAAATGAATGAGGTGGAACGTATGGGGGAAGAATATTGTCATCTGGAGTAAATAAAGATGGAATTTCTGATGAGTCATTTACTTGAGGAGGTGGAGGAGGAGGCATGGAGGAAGGTGTGTCAGTGTTAGAGGTGGAATGATGAACTTCTTCAGAGATGGTTGTCTGAGGAGGTGGAGGAGGGATTGGAGTTGAGGATTCAGAGAGGAGAACTTCTAGAAGGTTGAGGGAGTGACTATGTTAGTCCTGGTGCCTTCTGAAGCTGTATTTGATTGTTCTGCCCTTGGAGTCCTCTTTGGGATAACCCTGTCCCACTTTCCAAAGAGAGCTGAAGTCATCCTCTTACTAGCATTGATAAACACTGTTGGAGATACCAATAGTTCTGGGCACTTTGCCTGGAGAATTAATCCCAGAATTCTTCCATAACAAACACTTAACTTACTCTGCTTCTTCCTTATGGATTCAAACAGAATCAATCCCCAATTTGCTTTCTTCTTTTCCACCAAGGCCACCATCAATAGAAATTGGTGTCTGGTTATATAATCATGAGCAGAAGTTTTGCCTAGCAAAACTTTTCCAACAATATCCGCTAAGAATTTGTATTCAATGGACAAATTCTTTTTCAGAAGGTGATTAGGGTTTCCACTGGAATAACCCATTTTCTCCAATTCAACATTAAAATCATCAGAGATGATTTCCAAATCATCATCACCATTCAACAAACCAAAAACTTCTGATAAGATATCAGGGGTAAGAAGAACTTGATTCCCTGAGATTGTTCCTGAGATAGATGTTGCATTCTCTGACTGAATAGTATGTACTCATTCTTTTATCTCTGCCACTGGAAGCTTTATCCTGGTTGTCATGAACTTCCTCAGTTGTTGGTCTTCAAAGAGTTGAAGAATGTCTTTGAAGATTTAATCAGTGTGACAAATGATTCCATATCACTATCAAAACCTGCGTCAAACTTTATCGAAGAGATCACTGACTGAGAAATCGTCATTAGTACCTGCAAGGAAAAATGATCAAGTGCAAAGGGGAACTGGAGGGAAAAGCAAGTTCTGTAGACGCAAAGATGAAGTAACATAAAAGATTTGATTATATAGAGAGATAGGAGAAGGGCACACACTTTCGTAGAATAGGGTTCGGCTAAACCTAATCGAATCAGAAGTCGAAAAGACTTAGGGCTTCGTCTGACTGCGTTCGACAAAAAGTTAATTTTTGTCGATCTCTATTCGACGATCGTGCTTGTCTTTGTCGATCCTGAACTAATAAGTATCGTCGATCTCCATTCGACGAATGATAGCATTTCGTCGTTCTCCGTTCGACAAAATGAGGGGATAAATAGAACATTTAATTTTTAGCAGATTGAATCTCCATCTATCATTCCTAGCTGATTTATAAAGAAAATATATTTCTTTTCATCCAATGGCTTGGTGAAAATATCAGCTCTTTGTAAGTCAGTAGGAATAAATTGTAGGCAAATTTTATTTTTATCCACATTATCTCTGATAAAGTGGTGTCTAATTTCTATGTGTTTAGTCCTACTATGGAGAACTGGATTTTGTGTTATAGATATTGCACTAGTATTATCACAAAATATAATTGAATTATTTAGATTGATACCATAGTCTAGGAGCTGATTTTGTATCCACAATATTTGTGAGCAGCAACTGCCTACAGCAATGTATTCAGCTTCAGCTGTTGATGTAGACACAGATGTTTGTTTCTTACAAAACAAAGAAACAAGCTTATCACCAAGAAACTGCCAAGTTCCTGATGTGATTTTCCTATCTACTCTGCATCCAGCATAATCAGAATCTGAGAATTCAGTTAATTCAAATTCTGATGCAGTTGGATACCAGAGTCCTAGATTTGGACAACCCTTTATATATCTCAAAATTATTTTTAGTAAAATTAGGTGAGATTCTTTGGGGTTAACTTGAAACCTAGCACAAATACAGGTAGCAAACATTATATCAGGCCTACTTGCTGTTAAATAAAGTAATGAGCCAATACGTGCTCTATATACCTTCTGATCAACAGGTTTCCCTTATTCATCAGTGTCTACAACATCATTTGAGGGCATGGGTGTTTTCATGGTGGAAGCATCAGACATACCAACCTTTTCACTAATTCCTTAGCATACTTGGATTGTGATATGAATATGCCATTTGGAGTTTGCTTTACTTGAAGACCAAGGAAGTATGATAACTCACCCATACTACTCATTTCAAATTTAGATTGCATTAGGTTAGAAAACCTTTTGCATAGATTTGAATCAGCAGAGCCAAATATGATATCATCTACATATATTTGAACTAGTAAAGTTTGATTTTTATGTATCCTGAAAAATAGGGTTTTATCAACTATGCCTCTACAGAAATTGTTCTCCAAAAGAAAATTAGCTAAGGTCTCATACCATGCTCTGGGAGCTTGTTTGAGACCATAGAGAGCTTTATTAAGCTTAAATACATAAGAGGAGTGAGTTGGAGAGATAAAACTTGGTGGTTGTTCCACATAGACTTCTTCTTTGATGTCTCCATTCAAGAATGCACTCTTCACATCCATCTGGTATACTTTGAATTTCTTGAATGCATCAAAGTCCAGAAAAATCCTGATAGCTTCATGTCTTGCAACAGGAGCAAAGGTCTGATCAAAGTCAATTCCTTCTTCTTGTGAATATCCTTGGGCTACCAATCTTGCTTTGTTTCTGACTATGTTGCCTTGATCATCTATCTTATTTCTGAAGACCCACTTGGTGCCAATAACTGGATGGCCGTTTGGTCTTGGAACCAAATCTCATACCTTGTTCCTTTCAAATTGATTGAGCTCCTCTTGCATTGCAAGAATTTAATTTGGATCTTGTTCTGCATCTTTTATAGTTTGAGGTTCAACTTGTGACATGAAACAAGTGTGCATCTGATTTTGGTGTAGTTGATGCCTTGTTTGAACACCTGCTGAAATATCACCAATGACTTGAGATATTGGATGATCTCTAACTGTGATGTTATCAACAGTTAGAGTGGGTTCAGTAATAGTATCCACTTGGGAAATATGATCAGCTGTCATTTGATTTGAATTGTCGGCAAGAACTGGATTATTCTCTTCTTCACTGTATTCAATTATTTCATTTGATGGAAGTGGTGAATCTTTATTCTGTAGATCCAATCCATTAAGCTCTTCACATAGAGCTGGTACCTGCAAGGTATTTTTGGTAGAGGTGGTATTCCTCTCCTCAATTAACATGTCAGTTTCATCAAAAGATACATGTATGGACTCTTCTATCTTAAGAGTAGATTTGTTGTAAACTTTGTATGCTTACTAGAAAGAGAATATCCAAGGAATATGCCTTCAGCAGCTTTTGCTTCAAACTTCCTTAGATACTTCTTGTCATTGTTATGCACATAGCATTTACAGCCAAATATCTTAAAATAGTTAACCTTAGGCTTTTTATTCTTGAGTAATTCATAGGGAGTTTTGCCCTTAAGTTTATGTATCAGGCTTCTATTCAACACATAATTTGATGTGTTCACTGCCTCTGTCCAAAAAGAGAGTGGCAAGTGAGCATCAACAAGCAATGTAGTTGTTGATTCAATAAGTGTTCTATTTTTCCTTTCAACTATCCCATTTCGTTGAGGAGTTCTAGGAGCAGAGAAACACTGCATGATCCCTTCTTTTCCACAGAATTCTCTCATCAGAAGGGATTCAAACTCAGTGCCATGATCACTTCTGATCAATGCAACTAGAGTAGAGTACTCAATCTTGATGGACCTGAGAAAGTCTGTCAGAACACTAAAGGTGCCAGACTTGTTCCTAAGAAAGAGCACCCAAGTGAATCTTGAGAAGTCATCTACAATAACTAGAGAGTAATGCTTCCCTCCTAGACTTTGTATTGCAGTAGGTCCAAAAAGTTCCAAATACAGTAAGTACAAAATCCTAGGTGAATCACTCTTGGATACAGATTTAAAACTACTTCTAGTTTGCTTACCTAATTGACAAGCCCTGCAGAGTCCTTCCTTCTTGTATGAACCAGAAGGCGGTCCTCTAACAAGATTGTCCTTAGAAAGCTTAGATATAGTTCTAAGGTTAATATGTCCATGCCTTTTATGTCATAATTCATTTGTTTTACTTATAGAATTAAATAAACAAATATCAGAATTGGCAGAGTCAAAATTGACTAAATAAATATTTCCATGTCTAATACCAGATAACACATTAATATTTTTATTATTGGTAATAAGACATAAGGAATGGTTAAAGGTTACCTGATAACCTTCATCACATAACTGGCTTATGCTGATGAGGTTGTGCTTGAGACCCTTGACATAAGCTACCTCCTTGAAGGTAACTGCTCCAACTTTGATCTTCCCATATCCTTTGGTTTGTCCACAGTTGGAGTCTCCAAAGATTACCTTGGGTCCAAGCTTTGCCTTGTAGTTGCTCAGGTTGGCCTTATTTCCTGTCATGTGCTTTGAACATCCACTATCCAAATACCATTGTTCTTTTAATTTTGGATAGCCCTGTACCTGCACAACAGAAAAAATGAACTAGTTGTTTTTGACCCAGACTACCTTGGGTCTTTTTGTTTTACCACAAAACTCTGAAATGAAAGACATCTCAGACTGATCCTTATAACCTTGTGGATGATATCTCCTTGGAGGAATTATCCATTCAGTGAAAAGATTCTTAGTATGTGAAGAATAAGAAATCTTTTGGTATTCAGTAAATTTTTCGTTCGACGAATTCAGGTGAGTTCGTCAATCGCCGTTCGACGAAGTGAAGTACTTTCGTCGAGCGTCGTTCGAATAATAACTATGCTGAATATTTGGCTTCAGAGTTCGTCGATCTCCGTTCGACGAATTCGTCTGATTTTGTCGAGCTCCGTTCGACGAATTCTGTTGAATTCCTTTAATCTTAACAGCCTTGCCTGAAATGTTTTTATCTACTTCTACATCCTCTTTGCCCTTGGCAGAAATGAATTTTATTGGTGTAGAAAGTATGTTCTTCTCAATAAGATGTGGCTCACTTGATGATGCACCTAAGCTCGGTTTGTCATTTAATCTGGCATTAAGTGTGCTTGTGATGTCCATCAGTTTGATACTTCTCCCATTTAGGGATTCTTCAAGTTTCTTAGCTTCAGATAACTTGTTCTCAATGACAACAATATGTTCTCTGGAGGCAGCCAAATTTTTTTTAAGATTAGCATTTTCTTCACTTAGTTGGTTCATTTCAGCCAACTGATTTCTGAGAGAGATTATCTCTTTCTCAAATTTGATTTAATCTAAGCAAAGAACTTTGAATTCATCTTTGAATTCAATTGAATTAAAATCAATATTAGATATTACCTGATCAGCATCATTGTCAGACTCTGATTCATCTGAGTTGTTTGATGATGCATTGATAGCCATCATAAATAAGCTTCTTTCTTCTTCATTATCTTCATCATCAGAAGAGCTGGATGAAGATGCAAGTTCTGACTCACTGCTTGAGTCATAGACAGCCATCAGGCATTGGTCTTTTTCTTTTGATTCTTCTTCATCTTCAGAAGAACTGGATGAAGACTCTGAATCAGTTTCACTCCATGTTTCTACTACAAATCCTCTTCCCTTATGCTTGTGTTTGTGGGAGGAAGACTTGCTGGTGTGCCTCTTTTCTTCTTCGTCTTTTCTCTTCTCCTTCTTTTGGTTCTCTAGACACTCAGGCAGAATGTGTCCAGGTTTCCTGCAGCCAAAACAAATTATTTCTTTAGAACTTGATTTGTCATACCTTGGCTTTTCTCTTGATCTGGAATCTTTCTTTCTGAAGTCCTTCTTAGCCATCTTGTAGAACCTTTTTGCTAGAAGGCTCATGAACTCCACATTTCTTGGAGCTTTTCTTCTTCTTCAGTAGCTTGGAAAGCTATGCTTTTCTTCTTCTTGGATGTTGGAGATGAGGCAGATTGTTCAGCTTCTCTAGTTTTGATAAGCTGCTCATAGGATTTAAGTTTTCCTAACAAGCTCTCAGTGGAGATCTCATTAAGACTTCTGGCTTCCTTGATTGGCCAGATCCTAGAGTCCCATGTGCTGGGGAAGCACATAAGGATCTTATCATTGACCTCAGTGATGGAGATCACTTTTTCCAAGGTCTTCAGCTCATTGATTATGAGGCTGAGCCTGTTGTACATATCAGCAACTGTCTCAGATTCTCCTTTCTTGAAATTTTCATACTAGGAGATTAGGTGAGATCTTATATCCTTTCTTTCATCTGCTGATCCTTCAACCATGTTGTTGAGTGAGATATAGATTTCCCTTGCTGAAGTGCATTCCACAACTCTTTGGAAAATGTCATCAGACATTGTATGTGCCAATATGTTCATAGCTTTGGCATCTTCACTTCTCTGCTTCTTTTGAGCTTCTGTCCACTCAGGTGGTGGAACAGCATTGTTTGTTGTTGGTGCTTCAGCACTTGTTGTTGTTGTAGGTGTATGAGGTCCTGTCAAAATAACATTAAAAATTTCTTCGTCAATAGAATTCATGTACAATCTGATCCTTGCCTTCCATAGTGCAAACTTACTTAGATTGCACATAGGAGGTCTTGTGCTTGAATATTCTTTGTTCTGTGCCATGAGTTTTTTGCAAAAATAAAACTCTAGAAAAATTTAAGATCTAATTGATCTTTTTGATTCATGTATTAGCCTGTAAAGAATCAACAGCACTCTGATACCAATTGAAAGTGAGGTTAGATCTTATATTTACTCTAGAGGGGGTGAATAGAGTATTAAAAAGTTTTTCACTTAATTTTATAGCGGAATTAAAATAGTGATACTTATATGTGTATTGCAGAGTGAGTTATAAAACAAAATAAAAACAAAGCACATAGCACAATCCAGAAAATAAACACAACACAAAAGGACACAAGGATTTTATAGTAGTTCCCCAATAAACCTGGGTACGCATACTCTTCTACCACACATGGTAGGATTCCACTAGGTTTTTGATCAGGTGCCCTATCACCAATGGATTTTTGATCAGGTGTCCAAACACCAAGGAGCTTTTGATTAGGTGCTCTAACCAAACTACAGGTTTTTGTTCAGGTGCCCTGCCACCAAGGGGTTAACTTTTGAAGGGAGTTAGAACCATGTACAAGAGGGGATAAAGAGGGTTTAGATGTTCTTCTCTGTCAATAATCTGAGAGAAGTCTCTAGTGGAATGTTGTTGTAAAGCTCCCCCTGTCTGATTGAAATTCTTGACAGCTTGAGGATGGAGCTTTCTCTTGAAACAGATATCTTCCTTGATAGCTGATGAATCTGAGAGACAGAAGTTTCTCAGATTATTTTTTGCTCTTTGAAGATCTAGAACTTGCAGCAGAAATCTGAGAGATGATTTGAATTGTTGTTCTCAGAGAATGTAATGTGTTGCTTGAGGAAGATGATCTATCTTTTTGACTTTCTGAATATTTCTCTCTCGGCTGATACTCTGATTTTTTTTTCTTTGTTACTGATCTCTTTCTTCTTGTATCATATTTCCGTAGAGAGAAGATAACTGATTTGAAATTCAAATCTCTGAATAGGAATAGAATAATCAGCATTAATTATTTCCTTGGAACTGCAACTGATTCAGCAAATCTTTAATCCTTTTCCTTTTCAATAAATGATATTCTTTTCCAATATAAGCCAACGGCTACTTTCTCAGAAAGAGAATGGAAAGGGAATAAACAAAGGAAGGATAAAATCTTGTCTTATCTGGAAGAATAAATTCATTGTTGATAGTCGAACTGAGCTCTGAGAAAAATATAACTGATCTGAATAAACTGAGAGAGAATTCGTCGAGCTGAGATAGGAATTCGTCGATCTGAATGTTGAGTTTGTCGAACTGAACATCTGATACTGATTCGTCGAACATAGGCTGGAGTTCGTCGATCTCAAGTTAGAGTTCGTCGAACTGAAGAATTCGTCGACCGCTGAGACTTACTCAGTTCGTCGACCGCTGAGCCGCTGAGCCGCTGAGACGCTAAGGCGCTGAGATTGAAGCAAGCCGTTCATCGAACACAGAATGCAAGACGTTCATCGAATGCAGAAAGCATTTCGTCGAACGCAGTATTGAGTTCGTCGAACGCATAAACTTAGAGATTTCCTAAGTCCTAGCTATCTTATCAGCCTAAAACTATGACCCTTAGACTATGCATTGGGGGTCAACTAAGTCCTAGTCAACACATAATAATCCTAGCCCAAATCAGTAATAGGGTTGTGCCAACACATAACATAATCAAAACAGAAGCAAAACATGCTACAAGTGTTATCACAGCTACCACACATTCTGGGTGGAGACCTAATCAACTCACATAAGATTATACAAGAGATCATTCCACACTATTAAGCCATTAGATGACATCGAACACCAACGAGCTCAAACTCGATATCATACGGATAATTCCATAAAGAGTGCTCACATAAAATGCTCTGCTCAAAACCCGATTATGAGGGATTTGACCAATTAATCCTCCAATGTCACTTGCGATAATTTAATTAATATCACGATCAAAATTATATGTAAGAGTTTACCACCACGTACTCTACAAAATATTACCGCTCTATATGACATTCATCCCAAACTTGGAGCTTTTCACCCAACGCCGATAATTATGGCAATGATTCGCTAGGAAAACATCTAAAATCAACTAAGCCTCATTATTGATTTATATTCCAATACTTTCATCGTCACTCATGTTCCTCTGCAGGTACAAATCACAAATCGACATGGCCTCACTATCAACCTAGGCTATACACAGATTCTCACGGCCTCAACCAACATCGATTCTCCACATGTAAGCGAACACGCTAAAAGAAATACGGATAATTATCTGATATAAAATATGCAATCAACATCACCAATCCGGGCTTATTGCCACGGATATGTTTCACATAGCATGCCTAATCCATAATCGTTCATTGTATATTTCTAATATAAAATATGTCAGGGAAGAACACAATCGACTCGGAGGTCCACCAGGAACTGTGGTTGCCTCTGATTCTCTAATTAGAGAAACTGGGTGCCACACAATCACATCATAACACACATGCACAATTGAATCCTAAAGCTGGGGAGAAAGAGATCGTTACCTACGTCCAATCCTTCCCGGCCATTTAAGCCTCAAGGATTTGGGTGGAAAGAGATCGCGACGTGGTTTCCTTGCGTTGGCGGCGACGGCTCGTTTTTTGGAGCTCTCCAACCTCGGCGGCAACACGTTTCCTCTTCTAAGCTCTTCTCCCTTCTATAACAATACCTTCAAGGAAAACTCCTACAACAAGGGGAAAACCTCTTGGCAACCTCCAAGAAGAGGAGCTTCTTCGGCTCTGAGGATGCTCAGCAACACAAGCCCTAAATGGCACTTCTCATAATCTCCTAGACAGGAGGTATCTCACCACAAGAGATAGGCAACATGAGTACTTATCTCTGTAGCAGATGTTGGCAAGGACGGGGGAAAAGATTCCAATGAGTTCCCTTCTTCCTCTTAGACGACGGAGACAGTAGCGGCAAGGGACCACCAGCGGTGACCTCTCCCTTTCTGACGGTGGCAGTCCATGGAAAGGGGTTGACCACACGCCCTAGCAGCGTCTTCAACGAGCGGAGCACCTCATCCTCCTTGTCGATGATGGCAGTAGGGATAACAAGGAAGGCGATGATGTCTCACGGAGGCGACACGACGAATGGGAAGGGGATCGCTCTCCTTCCTCTCCCAGGCCTCTCTTGACGGCGTGACCTAGCGGTAGAATGAGCAATAGGGGGAGGGGGCGAGCGGTTATACGAAATATAGAGACGGAGAGTGGGGATCAAGTATGAGAGACCTTTAGATTTAGGTTTTAAGTTAACCTAAACAAAACACTATCTGCACACCAAGCCTCTAATCGCACACCAAATGAAGTTATTGTTGGATAGGTAGGCGCCCTTAGAGGGGGGTGAATAAGGGTTTTAAAAAGTTATATTATATTTTGAAATACTTGCTTATGATAAGAGATCAAAATAGTGATTTTGTTTAAAGATCTAAATTGTTTTATAATAAAGGAGAGGATAATAAACAATTTAGAGAAATGAAGAACAAATCAATTTTATTACACAAAGAGAGACATGATTATTATTAGTAAAATTGATTACAAAATTTTGATTTCAATGACGCTAGAAATCAAAGCGACATATGAAAGACTTTTTGTTTTCTATACCGACTCGTATCCCCACGAACCGGTTGGCTTTAGCCGATCCTTCCCCGGATACGGCCTCAAGCTGATCTAGCCAACCCTTCCCCGGATATGGCCTCGAGCCCCCCTAGACCTACACCCGAGACCTAGTCGCCAACACGAGGCGAATTTCTGCCCTAAGTCCTACCCAGACCTAGTCGCCAACACGAGGCGAATTTCTGCCCTAAGTCCTACCCAGACCTAGTCGCCAACACGAGGCGAGTTCACTAAACGATTATAAGAAAAGATGTGAAATAAATAAACAACAATATAAGAACTCCCTATATGGATCTCTTGGAGAAGTAGACGAAGACCCACAGAGTATGATCGTAGTCGATACGGTCTTTCGTCATGATGATGACGCGTGTTGAAATCTTCTCCACGGATCTCCTTAAGCCTTCATGGATTTGTGGGAGTATCTCTCTGAACCTTCCTCTCTATGTTGTGGCACGAAGCTCTGGAATTTTAGATCTGAAGAGGATGATCAAGACGGAGCCAAGAGGTCCTTTTTATAGACTTAACGCTAGCGCCTGCGCTAGTGGTACCGTCGGCGCTATCCCATATTAGGACATATTCTGCGCGGCAGAATCTTCAATCGGAGGAAACTTTTCTCTCTTGCCTACTGTGCTCCTCGCTATAGCTTGCGCTATCGGATACCGCCTAGCGCTATCTCCTTCTATAAGTTCTCCTGGCAATTGCGTTTAAGCAAACAATTCATCGAATGAAAATTTCGTCGAACGCAGCAAAGAGTTCATCGAGCGAATTTTCGTCGAACGCCGTTATGAGCATTTCGTCGAGCGCCGCTAACAGTTCGTCGAACGACAGCTAGCGCCTGCGCTAGTACTACCGCCAGCGCTAGTATGTGTTTTGTATTTGATGGCTCAACTTTGGGTGCACCCTTCTTATGTAATCCTTGAGTCATGTGGACTTTGTTATCCTGCACAATTAAACACACAAGATCAAATACACATACGATTTGTTATTCTCAAACCTAGGAGATGCAGAAGACCATGTTCCAACAAACTCCCCCTTTTGATAATAACAAATCCATTAATGATAAATCAGAGCATTAATATATAAGCATGAAGAAACATACTTGTGTGTGAGAGAGAGTGATGACTTAGGATAATTTTTGATTTTAGCATTTAGAATTGCTCCCCCTAAATACATGCTCCCCCTAAGTGAATGCTCCCCTAATATGTAAGCTATCATCTTAATTAAGCATTATATTTTGATAGCAGATTATATTTATCATGTAATTCTCCCCATTTTGTTATTAGCAAAAGCGGGTGAGGAGACACCACTAAAAAGTTGATAATAAGATAAAGGCATGATCGAGATTGTAGAGAGAAGGAAATGATAAGGAGTTTTAGAATACTTTTCAATGAAAATAGATCAGAGTTTGAGTATTATTATGTTGGTTCACCCCATTTTTTTTATATAAGAGTTTTAAGCATTAAAAATGTAATGATTTCCAAGTAACTAAACTACCCAGACAATATGTCTACACCCTGGCCCCGTACTAAGTGACGGATGGGCATGAGGAGCTGCATACATGTCGTAGGCTGGGGTGTTAGTCCCATATGCAAACACTAGACACAACTCAACCTAGCACTCTTTCCCCTAGTGCCTCGCAAGGCCCCACTAGAACCCTCCCCGGTTAAGGACAAGACATGACTAGAGATAAAGGTTATCTAATGTCTACAACCCTACGCCTCCGCTATGGTGAGATATGAAGTCATGGATAATAATTATTGGAAACATTAGGCATTTAAATTTAGTGATAAGTTCATAGCCTATGGGTTTATATTTTTATTTTAATTTATGAAAATACTCACATAGCTATTTTGAAATCCATTAATGAATCAGAGTTTATAATATAACAATATTTCTATAGAAATAAATTAGAGTTTTTTGCAAAACAAATATTCATGTTTATAGTGACCAATATAGAGTTTACCAAGCAAGTTTACCACTTGTTGAAAGAAAGGAATTTTAAGATTTAAGTGATGATGCACACAAAACAAAAGACTTTAAGTAAGCATGAAAGCGCAAGGTAAAACAATTATATGGTTATGATGCTGAAGACTTATAGAAATACATGAAACATCTTATTGTATTCAATGATGATCCATAAAAAGATATATGAGTTAAATTTTAAAAAGAGGATGTTTTTGTAAATCATTTTTCAATTAAAATCTTTAAGTTTGACAATAAAGTAACCAAGCATGAAATAATGTTATCAAAAAGAGATTATTATAATGTTACTTTAATTCACACTTTCAAAACATGCCAAACATTGTAGAAAGCATGCTAGGTTATCTAGTGCATTTCATAAATAAAGAGTAGTATAGAATTTGCATTAGGATCCAATACTCATGAGAAGAAGTGTTACGGAAGATAATGATGTGCACAAAAGTGTATTTTTGAGTAGAGTAAACAAAAGTTTTAATCAAAAATACAAGTAATATGTAAAGTAAGAGCACAATAAAACACAAATAATTTTACTTCCATAAACTTCAATGCACAAAAAAAATGTACAACAACCAAGGTGTTTTGCACACACAATGCTCTTTAAGACTTATTAGGGTGCAAAGTA
The DNA here is from genome assembly GCA_033032865.1 of Dactylorhiza incarnata. Classification (NCBI taxonomy): domain Eukaryota; kingdom Viridiplantae; phylum Streptophyta; class Magnoliopsida; order Asparagales; family Orchidaceae; genus Dactylorhiza; species Dactylorhiza incarnata. Next base: position 21,640 of record JAWHQI010001210.1, on the reverse strand, counting down.
GTGCTTGGGGGATCACATATTTAATTTTATTTTAATATTGAAACTAGTGATCCGGTGTACTTAAGAGTAAGTGGTTTTTATTTGAAAGAAAGATTTGATTTGCACAAGATACTTTACTATTCTTTCCAAGGTGCTCAAACTCACAACGCTTATTAAGACTTATCAGGAGGTTCAAGTAGTGCTTGGTGGAGTTATTTTTGTCACTTTATTATATGATTTTTGTTTTGTACAAAATTCTCCGAATACACTTATTTTGCAAACCAATATAATTTATGAAAAACATAACCACTTTTCTTAACTTTTAAAAGTGCAAATAAAGGAGTGTAGGTAAGATACTTGTGCAATTTTAATTCATTATACTAATACACAACATACACAAGCATTTTTAGATTAAATACAAATGTAGACAATGCCAAAATAAGTGAGTGAATAAAGATCATTATCAAACATAAAACATTTACTCATACTTAGAGGCATGCTAAGCATAGTTCTACACAACTTGTAAAAGATACTTGATGCACATATTAATAGATATATCAAAGCATGATGAAAACAATGTTCAAAGTGGTTTGAAAAGATAAATTGTAATATTATAGATGTTCTAAATAATAGATTAAATCATGCTTGATTTTCATAGGAAAAACCATACTGTTTTTTTTTATAGTTTTAATGTTTTATATTTTTGTATTTGATTTCTGCAAAAAGACATAAACAAATGGAAAAAAACTAAAGAGCAAAACATAATTTTTTTTGTAATTTGGCTTCTGTAGTTTTGTATTTGATATTCGCAGAAAAAATAGACTTTAAGCAAAAAAAAAACATATTTTTTTTGTAATTTAGCTTTTGTATTTTTGTATTTGATTTTCAAAAATAAAATATAATCAGAAGTGCAAAAATAAATAGTACATATAGATTAATATATTTTTAAGAAATTTTCAAAATTTTAAAAATACAGAAAAATGAATAAGTACGCTAGCGCCGGCGTTAGCGCTAGCGCTGGAAACAGTACACAATTTTTTATGATTTTGAAATTTTTAATTATTGATCTTGATTTAGTGTCTCAATAGTAGTTTCATGCAGAAATTTCAGAATTTTAGGAGATGTTTAGATAGTGCAAATTTGCATGAAACATTAGCGATTTTGTATATGACTTTACCAAATAAATTTGCATGAGATATAATTTATTATATCTCCATTTTAATTTTTCTAAGACTTATATTTATCAATATAATGTAGTTTGAAAATGATAGGAAATGTAAGCATGAGAAGACATGAATGAACAAATCAAATATGCATGATTTTAGTGATTAGAAAATAATGTTCATGCATAAGAATATCATGGATAAGCCCTAGATGAGAATACCCCAGCCTGTATATTTTGGTAAACATATAAAGCCTAACATAGACACAAATATTCTTTAGGTGACAATGTTAGTATGATAAGTTTGAGATTAATGTTATGTAAAGGTTTGTTGATACAATGTTGCATGTATGTAACAATAGAGATTCACGTTTTAAACATAGAATAAAGTGATGATTCTAATTTATTTATTCATATAGATATAGAGTTGATTCTATGGTCTATGCAAAACATAATAGATTCATATAGTAATCATGATCACAGACTATATGTTTGGAAGGAATAAAATCTTTTGTAGTTATATTTGATGTTTGACTTAAAATATCATATGATTATGCATGATTATTATATATGATCATTAATATTAATTCATAGTGATTAAGTACTCGTAATTAATTATTCATGATAATGTACATGAGGAATTTTTAAAGAAAATTCATATTCAACCTTTTCAAATTATTAAATAGAAACGTTGTAAGGTGAATAGTGAATATGAGAAAATATGTTTATATTGAAGAGTTTTGTAAATTTTCTCTTTGGTTTTTGAATATTAAACAAATACATATATTTTTATTGATTTTTCAGAATTTTAAAATTATAGAAAATCAGATATTTGAGCTAGCGCCGGCGTTAGATCCTAGCGCCTGCGTTAGTTCATAGAGAGTGCTTATTTTAATCATATGGCCTAGATTTTCTTCGAATTTGCTTCTGATTTTTCTTAATTATGTTTGTGCAAAGTAAGGCCTGTCTAATGAAGTGATGAGACGAGAAGAAATCGCAAAAAAGTTGCGGAAGTTAAAATTTTAGTACATGGGTTTCACATTCATTCAAGCTTCATACTCATTAGACCTTAATTCTTGAGTTTTGCACAACATATGCATGAGTGAAATGATCATAAATAAGTGACATAATATTCATGCAATTTTTCAATTCCGATTAGACATGATTATGATTAAACATACTAGGGGTAATCAAAAACTGACACAAATATATTAAATACCTTGTGAATTTTATAAATTCAGTCTAATACCCCTAAAATACACCTTTTAAATCCATTTTGACACTTATTTCATTTAGTCTTAATAATATCATATAACAAATTTAGTTTTTCAAGATTTCTATGACTTTTAGGAAATGGATCTTAGAAGGATAAAAATAACAGGATAAGTAGATCACTTGAAAAAATGATGTGACTTTTTATTCAACTTTATTCAATTTCATTTATTTATGAATTTTGATTTTAAAATGTGAAAGTCATATCACAAGTTATAAAAAGTGATCATATCATGATAGTTCAATAAAAAGTAAAAACAAAAAGGAAATTAAGCATATCATGAAGTAGAGAATTGATATTTTATTTTGAGTTGATTTCTACTTCATGCAATTGATGATACCTAATGAATAAGAGTTTTAGGTATCCAAAGGGGACCATGTGGGATGGTTCCTTTGGGTACCCAAATATAGCGAGATGGCTTTTGGGGAGACAAGTACGAATGGACCCTTTCAAGTGGAGTTAATGTTTCATCTTTAATTTTGGGTCTCCACTCATACTTAGGTTTAATATTATAATTTTGCATTAAATTTCCATATTCATTAAACTTAGGCTTAAAATAATGATGACATTTGAAATCATTTTTCATAGGAAATTTTTGCATATTTGAATTTACTTTAGGAGATACATAATTTTGTAAATAATGGTGATTTTGATTTTGATTAACAAATCCTTTATGTTCCTTACTCCCATTATTAAACTTAGTTAAGATGTTCATATTCATATTCAACTTGTTTTTAGATATAGTTTGATATTGTGAATTTGTATTTACAATTTTCATAAGCAAGTTGATTTTTGATTTTAATTCATCATTCTTGATCTTTAAATTATGTCTAGCTTTATTATAAGCGATTATGCTATTTTTAAGAGTGGAAACAATTGAATCAATATGATCTTGATAGTTGTTTCTATATTCATCAAATGTTTCATCCATCTCTTTAATTTCAATTTTATATTCTTTACACTTAGCACAATCATTTTCCAAAGATGAATTTTCTGAACATATTTTTTTGTTCTTTTATAAAAAGAAGTTCCTTTTCAAGTTCCATGCATTTTTCTTTCAAATCATTAAATTCTATACAAGGTGTAATGTTTTCAACTAAGGATCCTTGGGTAGAACTAGATAAATTAGAATTTGATTCTTCATTAATTTTTGCCTTTAAATTTTTATTTTCTAGGCGCAAATGTTTATTAGCATTCTTTAATTTCTTAATTTTACACTTTGTAGTTTGAAGCAATTGTAATGTAGAAATGGAAGTACAAAAGATGGGATTTGATTCCTTACATTGCTTTCGGGAGAGGCATGATTTGAACATATAGTTTCTTTTACATCTTTTTGGCACTCCTCTTCCGAAGACATTACTTCTTCTTCTTTTCCATTTGATGTGTGCTCCATTGATCTGTCATGAGAGGAGCATTCTTGAAGACATGTGCAAGCTTGCATATTCTCCGGTTCTTGTGATTGTTCCATACCTGTAGAAGGAGAATCATACATTTCTTCAAGAAATTTCCATACTTTGTATGCACTAGAAAAACAGTATATTAATTTGAAATGACGTGAGATAAAGCACAGAAAATACTATTTAAAGCTTTTGCATTTAGGTGACATTCCTTTTTATTTGTTTCATCAGCTGGTCTTACTATTGCTATATTCCATGCTTCGATATCTAAATTTTTAATAAACTTTTCCATTAAAAAATTTCACCCTTTATAATTTCTTCCTTCGAATAAAGGTGGTTTAAGAGATTTTTCTTCTTTATAAAAATTTACCCCACTAATAGAAGCGAGATCATGAGACGCCATTATTCCTAGTTGTTAAGCGGATTGGAATAAAACTGCTCTGATATCACTTGTTGGATCGGTAGGCGCCCTTAGAGGGGGGGTGAATAAGGGTTTTAAAAACTTATATTATATTTTGAAATACTTGCTTATGATAAGAGATCAAAATAGTGATTTTGTTTAAAGATCTAAATTGTTTTATAATAAAGGAGAGGATAATAAACAATTTAGAGAAATGAAGAACAAATCAATTTTATTACACAAAGAGAGACATGATTATTATTAGTAAAATTGATTACAAAATTTTGATTTCAATGACGCTAGAAATCAAAGCGACATATGAAAGACTCTTTTGTTTTATATACCGACTTGTATCCTCACGAACCAGTTGGCTTTAGCCAATCCTTCTCCGGATATGGCCTCAAGCCGCTCTAGCCAACCCTTCCCCGAATATGGCCTCGAGCACCCCCTAGACCTACACCCGAGACCTAGTCGCCAACACGAGGAGAATTTCTGCCCTAAGTCCTACCCAGACCTAGTCGCCAACACGAGGCGAGTTCACTAAACGATTATAAGAAAAGATGTGCAATAAATAAACAACAATATAAGAACTCCCTATATGGATCTCTTAGAGAATTAGACGAAGACCCGCAGAGTACGATCGTAGTCGATACGGTCTTTTGTCACGATGATGATGCGTGTTGAAATCTTCTCCACGGATCTCCTTAAGCCTTCATGGATTTGTGGGAGTATCTCTATGAACCTTCCTCTCTATGTTGTGGCACAAAGCTCTGGTCCTTTTTATAGACTTAGCGCTAGCGCCTGCGCTAGTGGTACCGCCAGCGCTATCCCATATTAGGACATATTCTGCGCGGCAGAATCTTCAATCGGAGGAACTTTTCTCTCTTTCCTACTGTGCTCCTTGCTATCACCTGCGCTATCGGATACCGCCTGGCGCTATCTCCTTCTATAAGTTCTCCCGGCAATTGCGTTTAAGCAAACAATTCGTCGAACGAAAATTTCGTCGAACGCAGCAAAGAGTTCGTCGAGCGTTTTTTCGTCGAACGCCGTTATGAGCATTTCGTCGAGCACCGCTAACAGTTTGTCGAACGACAGATAGCGCCTGCGCTAGTACTACCGCCAGCGCTAGTAGGTGTTTTGGATTTGATGGCTCAACTTTGGGGCACCCTTCTTATGTAATCCTTGAGTCATGTGGACTTCGTTATCCTGCACACTTAAACACACAAAATCAAATACACATAGGATTTGTTATTCTCAAACCTAGGAGATGCGGAAGACCATGTTCTAACAGTTATCTGCACACCACAATCATTTTAATTAAATTCGGGGTGTTACAGCCCGCGTCCAAGATGATGGTCTCAGCGGGCTGCGGAGTAGGAACTGTTTGAGCCAACACCTTTGAGACTTCAGAAGTTGGGTGCTCCGCTGTGAGCGCTTACCTACAAAAGCAACATAAGCTTAAGGAAAAGCTAAAGAGAAACTAGACCAGCGAGCTTACGCCTACACCTACCTGTCCCGGGGAAGACGAAGGCGAGTTGGTCCACGTGAGGCCGCAAGTAGACAACATGGAACTCTTGCCCCTTCAAGAAGTTGTAGAGGATGAGAATGTCCCCCTCCACGCGATGTTGCTTGTAAATACTTCTCCCTCTTTTGAATTGGTGCAAATGGGAGGGTCTTGAACTCGCCTCACACAAAGACGAATTTACCTGTCCAATGGTAGACTTTGTTGAGTATCTCGAAAATCTTGACGCATGCATTGGAAAAGAAGACAGTGTCGTCATTGTTGGAACATGGTCTTCCACATCTCCTAGGTTTGAGAATAACAAACCTATGTGTATTTAAACTTGTGTGTTTAAGTGTACAGGAAAACAAGTCCACATTACTCAAGGATAACATAAGAAGGTTGCGCCAAAATTTGAAGCCAAAATTCCAACATGCCCGCTAGCGCCGGTGCTAGCGCTGATTTGAGAAAATATCAGAAATAGTTATGGAAGGTGATAGCGCCTGGCGATAGCAGCTAACGCAGGCTGTAGCAGCTAGCACGGGCGGTATCTACTAGCGCAGGCGGTAGCGCAAAGCAATAGAGGAAGGCCACCGGCTTGCTTAAAATGAAGGATTCTCACGCGGAGAATATTGCCAAATCTGGGATAGCGTCGGCGGTAGCGATAGCGCAGGCGCTAGCTCTAAGGCTATAAAAAGGACCCCCTTGGATCTGTCTTCTTCATCCCTCTCCACTCCCAAATTCTAGAGCTTCGTGCCACATCTTATAGAGGAAGGTTCAGAGAGATACTCCCACAAATCTATGAAGGCTTAAAGAGATCCGTGGAGAAGATTTCAACACGCATCATCATCGTGAAGTAGACCACATCGATTACGATCATACTCTGCGGGTCTTCATCTACTTCTCCAAGAGATCCATATAGGGAGTTTTATATTATTATTATTTATTTCACATCTTTTCTTTGTTAACCATTAGAGAATTCGCCTCGTGTGGCGACTAGGTCTGGGTAGGACTTAGGGCAGAAATTCGCCTCGTGTTGGCGACTAGGTCTAGGGTGTAGATCTAGGGGGTGCTTGAGGCCATATTCAGGGTTGGATTGGCTAGAGCGGCTTGAGGCCAAATCCGGGGAAGGATAGGCTAGGGCCACTGGTTCGTGGGGATACCAGTCGGTATAGAAAACAAAAAGAGTCTTTCATAGTTCGCCTTGATTTCTAGCGTCATTGAAATCAAATTTTGTAATCAATTTTATTAATAACAATCATGTCTCTCTTTGTGTAATAAAATTGATTTGATATTCATTTCTCTAAATTGTTTATTATCCTCTCTTTCATTATAAATCAATTTAGATCTTCATTCAAAATCACGATTTCAATCTCTTAATATTTCAAGTATATCAAAATATAATGTAACTTTTAAAACCCTTATTTACCCCCCTCTAAGGGAGCCTACTGATCCAATAAGTGGTATCAGAGGGGCTTTATTCCAATCGGCTTAACAACCGGGAATAATGGCGTCTCATGATCTCGCTTCTTTTATTGGGGTGAATTTTATGAAGATGAAAAATCTCTTAACCACCTTTATTTGAAGGAAGAAATTATAAAGGATGGAAAATAGTAATGAAAAATTTTCTTAAAGCTTTAGATGAAAATGTTTGGAATATTACTATTAAAAAACTACCTAGCGTATTAAATAAAAACGAAATGGTTTTAAATGCAAAATCTATGAATAGTCTATTTTGTGCGTTAGATCAAAATATTTCCAAACTCATTCATACTTTTCCTACTGCGTACTAGATGTGGAATTTTCTTGAGATAACTTATGATTCTTCATCTACAGGTATAAAACAAACGCAAGAATTGGAGAACATAAAAGTTTGCACAGGTGTTCAAGAAAGCTCCTCACATGATGAATCCATAAAATGCACATCTAGCATAAGGGAAGATGAAAACTCATCCATGGAAGAGGAATGTAATAATGATGAAAAAGGAACTTCATGTTCAAACCAGATCTCATCCACAAGCGCTGTAAGGAAATCAAAATCCCTTATCATTTGTAATTCAATTTCTACGCTACAATTGCTACAAATTACTAAACGTAGATTAAGAAATTAAAAAGGGCTAATGCAAAACTGCATTTAGAAAATAAAACTTTGAAGGCAAATGTGTATGTAGAATCCAAAATTGATGTGTTTGAATCTCCATCATGCTCATTAATTGAATTTCAAAGCCTTGTTTTGATTGTTATAATATTAAAGAAAAATTCAAGGATTATGAAAAAGAACTTTTAATTTCAAAAGTGCATAATGAAAAATTAGTAAATGAAAATAATATTTTATTTAATAAACTAGATCATTAAAACTATTTGTGGAAAAATTTACAAGTAATAAAAAATCTTTTATTTCTAGTTTATCATCTAACATGTGTAAGACTTCTACTAGTATTATAAAATCTATTAAACATGCACCTAGTAGAATACTTAATCATAAAAGCATAATGAACTCTAACCCTCATTACATATCTCCCAAATTAATTTCAAATGTGCACAAATTTCCTATGAAAAATAATTTCAAAAGTCATTATTATTCAAAGCCTAATTTCAATGAATATGGAAATTTGATGCATAATATTAAATCAAAATTTGAATGGAGACCAAAAATAAAAAATGAAACATTAACTCCACTTGAAAGGGACAATCCATCCTTATCTCCCCAAAAGCAAACTCGATGTATTTGGGTACCCAAAGGAACCATCCCACTTGATCCCCTTTGGATACCTAAATCTCTTATTCATTAGGTATCACAAAATGCATGAAGTAGAATATTTTCAAAATTGAAATATACAAATTTTCTACTTCATGATATGCTTTAATGTCTTTCTATTTTTCTTTTTGTTTTCTTATTTTTTTTAAGCTATCATGTTATGGTCATCTTATATATTACAAGAAATATGATCTTATCTCTTAAAACTTAATGAGGTTATAAATCAAAGTAATCAGAATTCAAAATCATATTTTATTTTGATGACCTATCTATTATTCTTATATTCATTGCTTATAAATATCTTATATTATCCATATGAATCAAACTCTAAATTTGTTGTGAGATATTTATCTAAATTGGTAAAGAAAATCGCAAAAGACATATTTGAAAGATTAATTGTCTTAAATATTGATGGCACACGCACCACCATGATCTATTGATGTCCTTTGATAACAGTCTCTAAAAATCATATATCATAATTCATATCAAAAATCATCTAAAAATAACTACCTCTATCACATGTATATGAATTATATGATGACAATTGGTATTTATAATTGTTTACCATGGTTGGTGTATTATGTATGTATTGTGATTTATTTCAAGTTTAGACCTTAGAATCATCTTGATATTAATAAGATCAAATTAAATAGAATCTTCACTTCATTCCAAGTCTATAATTTGAAACACTATCATTCTTTGTTTGGTGTATTATGTATGTATTGTGATTTATTTCAAGTTTAGACCTTAGAATCATCTTGATATTAATAAGATCAAATTAAATAGAATCTTCACTTCATTCCAAGTCTATAATTTGAAACACTATCATTCTTTGGCATAACATTAATCTCAAATGTATTATACTAACATTGTCACCTAAAGAATATTAGTATCTATATTAGGTTTATATGTTTACCAAGATATACAGGCTAGGTATTCTTATCTAGGGCATCTCTATAAACATCATTTCACACTAATCATTTAAATCTTGCTTATTTGGCTTATTCAAACATGATATCCTGTGCTTACATTTCCTATCATTTTCAACATACATTATATTGATAAATATAAGCATTAAGAAAAAAATGAAAATATAAGAAAATATATATCATGGCATGGTCATCTAATATACTATTTGAAATTTTACTTTGTCCCCTAAAGCCTAAATGAAGTTTGCAAATCAAAAGTAAATTCAGGTTTTCATTTATAAATGACCAATCTATTATCACTAAAATCATACATATCTGTATTGTTCAATCATGTCTTCATTGTTTGCATATCCAATAATATTAAGCTTAAATGGTTGTGCAAAACTCAAGAATTAAGGTTTAATGAATATGGAGCTTTAATGAATATGGAACCCATGTTTCTAAAATTTTAACTTTCGCAACTTTTTGCGATTTCTTCTCGTCTCTTCACTTCATTAGACAGGTCTTACATTGCACAAATATAATTAAGCAAAATCGGAAGTGAAATCGAAGAAAATTTGGGCCAAATACTCACAATAAGCACTATCTGTGAGCTAACGCAGGCGCTAAGACCTACCGCCGGCGCTAGCTCGAGTGTCTCATTTTATGTAATTTTAAAATTCTAAAAATCACTAAAAACATATTTTTCTTCATATGTACTACTCATATTTGCAAGTATGTCATAAATTGATTATTGAAAAATTAAAATAAAAACTACAAAAGTCAAAATTGCAAAAAAATATTTTATTCTCTTCGATTCTTTGTTTATTTGTTTGATTTCTATTTCTATATGCAAAAATCAAATACAAAAATATAAAACAAAGAATTATCAAAAAAAATTGAACTTAACTTTTCTATTTACATGTATCTTACGAAAGGGGGATTTGGGCTATCATCTCATCACATCTCCTAGTACCGGGGTGAACCTCTAACAGGGTAGACCTCGGGAAGTCCAAGATCAAATTATAAGAGTTCAAACTTTAAATCAAAATTATTTTTCAAAAAAATATCAAAAATATTGTATGGACTTTATTGTGAAACTCAAGCATAATTTAATCCATCATCTAGACCTTCTACAATGTTACAATTCATTCTTTCAAACTACTTTGAACATTTTTTTTATCATGCTTTGATATATCTACTCATTTGTGCATCAAATTGTATTGTAAAAGTTGTGTAGAACTAAGCTTAGCATGCCTCTAAGTATGAGTAAATGCGTTATGGTTGATAATGATACTAATTCACTCACTTATTTTGGCAAAAGTCTGCATGTGCTTTTAATCTAAGAATGCTTGCTTGTGTATTGTAATTGTACAATGAATTAAATTTGCACAAGTATCTTACCTACACTACATTATTTGCACTATTATTTATTAAGATAAGTTGTTGTACTTTCAAATATAATTGGTTTGCAAAGCAAATATATTAGGAGAACTTTGTACAAAAAAATAATCATGAAATAAATTGACAAAGATAACTCCACCAATCACTACTTGAAACCTCCTGATAAGTCTTAATAAGAGTTGTGAGGTTGAGCACCTTGGAAAGAATAGTAAAGTGTCTTGTGCAAACCTTCATCTTTACACCACTTATTCTTAAGTACACTGGATCACAAAAATCAATATTGAAAAATAAAGTATATGATCCCCCAAGCACTACTTTGCACCCTGATAAGTCTTAATGAGCATTGTGTGTGCAAAGCACCTTGGTAGTTGTACATTTTCTTTGTGCATTGAAGTGTGTGGAAGTAAAATTATTTGTGTTTTATTGTGCACTTTACTCTACATATGTCTTGTATTTTTGATTAAATAATTTGTTTACTCTATTCAAAATATACTTATGTGCACATCATTATCTTCCATAACACTTCTTCTCATGAGTATTGGATACCAATGCTAAAATTCTATACTCTCTTTATATATATAAATGCACTAGATAACCTAGCATGCTCTCTACAATGTTTTGTATGTTTTTGAATTTGTGAATTAATATAACGTTGTAGTAATCTCTTTTGAAAACATTATTTCAGGCTTGGTAACTTTATTGTCAAACTTAAAGATTTTAAATGCAAATTGATTTACAAAAACATCTTCATTTTTGGAATTTAACTCATATATCTTCTTATGAATCATCATGTTTACAAAAAGATATTTATTGTATTTTTATATGTCTTCCGCATCATCACCATGTATTTTTACATTGCACTTTCATGCTTATATCAAAAAAAGGGAAAACTAATGTCGGGAGAGTGTCCCGGCAAGACAAGTCCCCTTTTAGGATAACTGACGAGAATAAGTTTGCTGATGCGCCCGTTGGCAAGATGAGCCATATAAGGGGTGAGGTCTCAGTGGAGTTCTTGGCTTTTGGCTTAGTGATTGTGGAGAGAACAAGTATGCTGATGCGCCCATTGGCAAGATGAGCCATGTAAGGTGTGAGGTCTCAGTGGAGTTCTTGGCTTTGGGCTTGCATGCCCGGGGGGAAATGTTAAGTACCCTTGGTTTGTTGTGAATTGATGATGTGTGTTGATGTGTTAGAAGCATACACGTCGTATGGTGCCTTGGGTGAAACCCAGGTTTGCATACATGCTGCATTGCTAGGCCCCCTTACTTTTATTGCTCAACATAGAAATGTAGATGATGATTGTGACACTCATGTCTATCATTTTTATGTTATTACTGTTTATTACATTTGCATACGAAGTGCTGACTTGCAGGGTAATGTAGTTCCCCGGTATCCGTTAAGACGGTCGGGAGGAGGGGTGTTGTTACACCGTTGTTGTTCTGCCAAAACTGACCCTCGTTATACCACTCTTTGTGATTTGTATGCAGGGCAAGGATCGCACAACGAGCTAGTATTGACTGCCTGTTGAAGGTGGTGACCTTAAGGAGTGAAGGAAGAGCAGAGGTCAAGTTTGAGGGCCTATGCGAAGTGGCCTGCTCCCTGATTTCTGCCATGCAAATGGTGCGTGCGGTGAATCAAGGAGGTGAGGCAATTGTCGCTTTGGTTGGAGACTCAATCCAACAAGTTGGCAATCGAAGAAGTGCCAAAGGTGGAGGAATTCGAGGATGTGTTCCCCGAGGAGCTTTCCGGGAGCGCCTCCTCAGCGTGAAATCGACTTTTCAATTGAGTTGGTGTCGGGTGCGAGGTCGGTGTCGCATCCTCCATTTAGGATGGCACTGAAGGAACTGGCTGAGCTAAAGGTGCAGTTGCAAGAGTTGCTCGAGAAGGGGTACATTAGGCCCAGCTCCTCGCCATGGAGTGCGCCGGTGTTGTTCGTTAAGAAAAAAGATGGTAGTATGCGGATGTGCATAGACTATCGCGAGTTGAATAAGTTGACCATCAAGAATAAGTACCCGGTCAGTTGGTGGGGTCGACTGTGTACTCTAAGTTAGACTTGAAGTCGGTTTACTATCAGTTAAGAATTTGAGAAGAGGATATTCCCAAGACGGCATTTGAGACGAGATATGGTCATTTTGAGTTCTCGGTGATGTTGTTCGGTTTGACGAATGCGCCATCAGTGTTAATAGATTTGATGAACCGAGTGTTTTGACAATACCTGGATTCTTTTGTGGTGGTGTTCATCGACGACATCTTAGTGTATTCAAAGTCGAAGGCGGAACATGAGTCTCATTTGAGAATAGTGTTGCAGACTTTGAGGAAGAACCAACTTTATGCTAAGTTCTCAAAGTGCGAGTTTTGGATTGGGAAAGTGGCATTCTTGGGTCACGTGATTAGTGGAGATGCGGTTGGCATTGGATCCTGCGAAAGTTGAAGCCATTAGAGATTGTCCTGTATTGAGAAACCATGGCGAAAGTCCGGAGTTTCCTTGGACTAGCCGGTTATTACAGAAGGTTCGTTGAGAACTTTTCGCGGATGGCTTTGCCCTCACCACTCTTACCCGAAAGGACCAGAAGTTTGTGTTGACGCCGGAGTGTGCCATGCATTCAAGACTTGAACAAAAGATTGATGTCTTCTCCAATCCTAAGTCTTCTTAGTGGGACTGAAGAATTTCAGATTTTCAGAGACGCGTCAGGTTGCGGTTTGGGGTTGCTTGCTGGTGCAGCATGGCAATGTGATAGCTTATGGGTCGAGGCAGCTAAAGCCTCATGAGAGAAATTACCCCGTCCATGACTTGGAGTTGGCGGCGGTGATTTTTGCGTTGAAGTTGTGGGCGACACTATGTGTATGGTGCGAAGGTTGAAATCATCACGGACCACAAAAGCTTGAGGTATCTTTTAGATAAGAAGGATCTTAATATGAGGCAGCATAGGTGGGTCAAGTTCCTTGGGGACTACGACGTAGCGATTCAGTATACGCCAGGCAAGGCCAATGTGGTGGCCGACGCCTTGAGTAGAAAGTACTCTGGGCAAGGAAATTGGATTGAAGCGCATGACGAGCGTTTGGTGCGAGAGTTTGAGTCTCTTGGCATTGTGTGTGTGGCTAAGGGTGATTCCAGCGCAGCTCGGCTGAATTGGATTGAGATGCAGTGTGATCTAGTAGATCGAATATGAGAGGCAACCAGTGCAGACGAGGAGTGTCAGCGATTGACGTTGGAAGCTCAGCAAAGCAAAAGAAGTTCTTTGGAGATGGTTGGTGGACTCTTAAAGCGAAATGGAAGGGTGTGTGTCCCTCGCTTTGGCAAGCTCCGTGAGGAGTTGATGTTTGAGGCTCACTTCACGAAGTACTCCATTCATCCAGAAAGTACGAAGATGTACTTGGATTTGAAGAAATCCTTTGGTGGCCTGGGGTGAAGCGGGATGTAGCTTTGTATGTAAGCCGGTGTTAGACGCGCGCCTTAGTGAAGGCTGAATGCCAAAGGCTGGTGGATTCTTGAAACCTCTTCCTATCCCCGAGTGGAAATTCGACGACATCTCCATAGATTTTGTGCATGGTTTGCCTCGATCGCGGGCAAGGTAACAATGTGATTTGGGTGATTGTGGATCGCCTAACCAAGGTAGCCCACTTCATTCCAAATCGGAGGACGATAGCGTGGAGAAGCTCATGGAGCTTTACATTCGTAACATTGTGCGGTTGCACGGAATTCCAGCGAGCATCATTAATGATCGCGATGGACGATTCCCGTCCAAGGATTGGAGGTTAGTGCAGAGAAGTTTGGGCACAAAATTGAAGTTTAGTACCGCGTTCATCCGCAGACCATGGTCAAATGGAGAAAACGAATCGTGCATTGGAGGACATGTTGAGGATGTGTACTCTCGATTTCGGTAAGTGTTTGGAAGACCACCTCTTCATTGTGGAGTTTGCCTACAACAATAGTTTCCAGGCGAGCATCAAAATGGCACCATACGAGGCTTTGTATGGAAGGCAGTGTCGAACGCCGATGTCTTGGATAGAGGTGGGAGACACCCAGCTGTTAGGAAAAGAAGTGGTGGAAGACGCTTGTGAGTTGGTGCGAACGATCCAGGAGCGCATGAAGGTTGCTAAGGATCGGCAGGCAAAGTATTTTAATGCGCGCCACAGAAATGTGGAGTTTGCGGTATGCGACATGGTGTACTTGAAGATCAAGCCGTTCAAAGGCATTTCGCGAATTCGGCGACTCAAGAAATTGAGTCCGAGGTATTTGGGTATGTTTGAGGTTACGGAGCGCATAGGCAAAGCGGCTTATCGGTTAGCATTGTCCACAGAGCTAAGCGAATTATATGATGTATTTCATGTTCGTTGCTGAGGAAAGCATTGGTGGAGCCGGAAGATGTTGTTGAGTTTTCGACAGTTCCTGTAACCGAAGATCTGAGGACGATAGTTTGAGCGATTTGCGTGGCGAATTCTAAAGTCCGACGGTTGCAGAACAAAGAGGTCAAGCTGGTGAAAGTGCGTTGGGATAATTGCGGATGAGACGAGTTCTCGTGGGAACGCGAGCAAACAATGTAGGATGACTTTCCAGAACTATTCGTTTCTGGTATGTGTGTTATTTGAGCTTTCGATAACGTCTTAAATTTCGAGGATGAAATTCTTTTAAGGGGGTGGATTTGTAACACCCCAGGTTTCACTGAGAGCGGAGGCTGGAATGCCTAAGTCTTGTACATACTTTTCTGTACCTGGGAGCTAGCGCCGGCGCTAGGTGCTAACGCAGGCGTTAGCTGTTCCGTCAAGTAAGACTTTTGCTTCGATGGTGTTCGTCAAGTTGAATTCATCGAGGCAGATTCGTCGAAGGGAATTTTTCGAAGAGCTAGCGCGTGCGGTAGTGCTAGCGCCAGGCGATATCATTTCGTCGGGTATTGGAGTTCTGTCGAGCCTTTGAGTTGTCTCGTCGAAGGGTGTTCGTCGAGTTCCTAGCGCAGGCGGTAGCGCTAGCGTCGGTGCTAGCTGACATAACCAGTTTCGTAAGTGGCATTTCCAGGACGTCTGATCTTCTTAGATCTTGATCCTAAGGTTCAGATAAGTGCGTCCTAAGGCTCTAAATAGGGCAGAGAAGTTCTATTCTCATTCCATTAAGTCCTTGGTACTTTTGGAGGCTAAGGAAAGGAGTAGGGTTTGGAGGAAGAAGAAGGCTAGATCCTCCATTGTTGGAGCACCAGAGCTCCGTTTGTTGATCCGAAACCAGATCCGTGGAGAGGACTAGAAGGCGCTTCTTTCTATCTGTGCCTTTCAACCAATCCATGGCGAGCAAGAGAACTCTTAGGGTAACGACAATCTCTCCTCCCGATTTAGGATGTGTGCATAACATCTTTGCTTTTACCTTCTTCTTTCTGAAATTTATGGCACCGGATCTCTCAAATGAGAGGGGTTCGGGTTGCCTTTATTCAAGAAGAACCATCGAGTTGATTGAGTCCGTCCCCGACATGATTTTGCACTAGAGATCCACTCCGTTAGTGACTAGGCATTGTGGGTGAAGCCAAATCGTGATCGGTTGTCTGATTCGGTGATGTTGCTTAACGTGCATTTTAGTACAACCCCCTCTCATTCTATGTGAGATGATTCCAGAATTCCATAATTTGAAGAGAGGCTCGTGTACAGCAATTAAGAGATCTCCCTTGGGCTATCATGAAAATCTAAAGAGGATTTTCAAGGAGAAGGTCTACAACGCATATCCCATACGAAGGACGATCGTTCAAGAACGCAACATCTACATCGACTTCGTCTTCACCTTCAGATTTTCTTGGGGAGGTTCTCTTTACTTATCTTGTAATCTTTTACTTTTTACTTTGTAATTTGTGTGGAGAAATCGTTCGGGGAGAACGTCGGATTCCGGGAAGGATTTCGTGGGTAATTCGTCGGCGGTTGTTGGCGACTAGGTCCTTTTGCGGCTTAGGGGGTAATTCGCCAACTTGTGCGTGGCGACTAGGTCGAGGGGTAGATCTAGGGGGTGGCTAGAGCCTATCTGGGGATAGATAGGATATAGCCAAACTGGTCCTTGGGAGGACCGGTGAAACAACAAAAAGTGTTTTTACATATTCTCGCCTTGATTTCTAGCGTTATAGAAATCAAACATTTTGTATTCAATTTATTATGAAATAAAATCATGTCTTTTAATGTTCTAGTTCAATTGATTTTATTTCCTCTTCAAGAATATTTTAATTTATATTTTTATCAAAGTATTAAAATTAACATTTGTGTAATTATCTTGAAATACAATAATCATTTTTATTAACTTTGATTTTTTGGAATTGTATTTCATTAATGTTTTCATTAGTAAAATCTCATTGACATAAATTCTGAGCAGATTAATTTTCTGAAGAGCTAACGCCAGCGTTAACACCTAACGCCAGGCGTTAGCAACAGTAAGGAAAAAGTTCTGTTTCCCTTATCTGAGATATTAAAATATATTTTCCTATAAAATATTCTGAAACTTCAGTCCCAAACTCTGATTAATTTAATAAGATTTAAATTCCATAAAACCCTTATTCACCCCCCCCCCCCACTAAGGGTACCGTAAGATCCAACACGTGGTATCAGAGGGTAGGTTATTCCAATACAACTTCACAACCCGGAATAATGGCGCTTCATGATCTCGCATCTTCTAGAGGGGATAATTTTTATGAAAATGAAAAATCATTATGTCCACCATTATTTATGGGTGAAAATTATAATGGGTGGAAAACACTTATGGAAAAATTTCTTAAAACTTTGGATATTGAAGTTTGGAATATTACAATTAAAATGCCCCAAATATTTTAAATAAAAATGAAATGTTTGTAAATGCCAAATCAATGAATAGTCTATATTGTGCATTACATCAAAATATTTTCAAACTTATTTATACACTTCTTAATGCTTATGAAGTTTGGAAATTTCTTGAGAATTCTTATTGTCTTCCTTCCCAGATGATGAATATGAGCAATTCCTAATGGATCCAAGAGAGAAGACAATGTCACAATATTGGACTCAATTGA
The DNA here is from genome assembly GCA_033032865.1 of Dactylorhiza incarnata. Lineage (NCBI taxonomy): Eukaryota > Viridiplantae > Streptophyta > Magnoliopsida > Asparagales > Orchidaceae > Dactylorhiza > Dactylorhiza incarnata. Next base: position 3,854 of record JAWHQI010001210.1, on the reverse strand, counting down.
TGGCAACACATCAAGCAAAGAGAAGACAAAAATTCAACTATGGAAGTGGAATGTGAAGAAGATGTCAAAGGAACCTGAAAGTGAGGTTAGATCTTAAATTAACTCTAGAGGGGGGTGAATAGAGTATTAAAACTTTTTCCCTTAGTTTTATTGCGGAATTAAAAATACTGATATAAGTATATGTGTAGCAGAGTGTTTTATAAAACTAAAATAAAATGAATAATGAAAATAACACACAGGCACAAGCAACACAGAAATTCACAGCCACAAAGACATAAGGATTTTTTATAGTAGTTCCCCAATAAACCTGTGTACGTCTACTCTTCTACCACACTTGGTAGGATCCACTAGGAGGTTGTTGATCAGGTGCCCTCACACCAAGGGGTTTTTGTTCAGGTGTCCACACACCACAGAGCTTTTGATCAGGTGCTCAAAACCAACAGGATTTTTTGATCAGGTGTCTTGCCACCAATGGGTAAACTTTTGAAGGGAGTTTTAACCCTGTACAAGATGGGATAGAGAGGGGTTTAGATGTTCTTCTCTGTCAAGATGCTGAGAGAAGACTCTAGTGGATGAATGTTGAAAAGGCTTCCTCTGTCTGATATGAAATTATTGACAGTAGATTGCTGGAGCTTTTTCTTGAAAGTAATGATCTTCCTGATAGCTGATAAATCTGAGAGACAAGAATGCTTCTCAGATTATTTGTTGCTCTTTGGAGATTTGTGCTTGCAGCTGATGACTGAGAGATGAATGTAAATGTTCTCAGAAAATAAATGCTGCCCAAGGAAGAAGAAGATCTGTAGAAACTTTTTCAATTCTTCTTTCTTCTTCTTCTTTCTTTTCTGATTCTTGCAGCAGAAATACTGAGAGGTGGTGTTGAAGATGTTCTCAGAAAATGCTGCTAGAGGAAGAAGAAGATCTGTTAGCTTTGTTCTTCTTATTCTTCCTGTATTTCTCTCTTTCTTTTCCTGTGCAGAAAAACTTTAATATGTTTTGTATATTATTGTTGTCATAAAAACTGATGTATATTAATCTGCTATATGATGAGTTGTCTCCTGCTGTCGTGTAAAGATGTTGTCCTCTTTCCTTTTCTTTTTGAAAATCTCTGGCTGATTTAAAACAAATTCCTTATTTTAAGGAACAAAATGCGCTGAAGAGATATCAGTACAATACTTCATATCTGATACGCCGCTTACTTTTTCCTTTTACATCAGATGTCCTTTTCTGCTGGATGTCAACGGCTATAACTTGAAATAATAAAAGGAAATATATTTTCCTTACTTGATTGATATAATAGAGCCGTTGTTATAGTTGATCTGAGTTCAGAGAATGAAATAAATATAATCTTCTGAAATAAATCTGCTGTATAGAGAATTTTCGTCGATCTCAATAATTTTCGTCGAACACAAAATTTACTTCGTCGACCTCAAATGAATCTTGCTGGAATAATTAATTTTGTTGAGCTGAGAAGAACTTTCATCGATCTGAAGGTATTCGTCGAATGCAGATTCGTCGACCTCAAGATTTTCGTCGATCTCAATTAAACTCTGCTTTGGAAGAGTTGAAATAGTAGAGCTGAGAAGATCTTTCGTCGATCTGAGCATCTGATAAAGATTCGTCGAACGCAGACTGGAGTTCATCGAACAGAAGGATTCGTCGACCGCTGAGCCTGGATAAAATCATCGACCGCTGAGCTTGAGCAAAATCGTCGACCGCTGATCTGAGCAAACTTCATCGACCGCTGAGATGATCATCGACCGCTGAGATGAGCTCGAAGCAAGTCGTTCGTCGAACGCAGAGTGCATGCCGATTGTCGAACGCAGAATGCAAGCAGTTCGTCGAACGCAGAGAGCATGCCATTCGTCGAACGCAGAACGCAAGCAGTTCGTCGAACGCAGAGAGAATGTCGTTCGTCGAACGCAGAACGTAAGTCGTTCGTCGAACGCAGAGAGCATGCCGTTCGTCGAACGTAGAGAGCAGTTCGTCGAATGCAGTGTGGAGTTCGTCGAACGCAGAATCTGAATGAAATATTATTTCTAATAGCCTAAACTCTTGACCCATAAACTATACATTGGGGTCAACTTTATCTTTAGTCAACATATAGTGATCCTAGCCCAAATCAGAAATAGGTTTGTTCCAACAATCTCCCCCTATTTGGGTTAGGACACTATTTGACAAAATTGAGAATAAACAAACAATAAAACAACAACAAAAACAGAGCATATATATCTGATATATTTTAAATATTTCATCATATATAAAATGAATAGTACTCTTAATTTTGAAATTACATTGAAAATAAAACTAATAAAAGAACCTTTTCTTTTTCTAAATTCTGACATCTGAATTCTGAAATTTGATATTGTCTGAACTGTATTGTTCTGAATCCTGATCTGTAACTGAACTGTATCTGCTATGTAAATCAGCTTTCTGAATTTGAACTGAATCTTTATATTCTGAATATGTTATCTGCTGCTTCTTTTAAATCCAAACTGTATTCTGAATCTACATATAAATACTGCAATCTACTTTCTAATCTGAATAGCTTTATAACTCTGATTAGCTGTGCTTGTCATCTTGCCCTTTCTAAAAGCATCTCCCCTGAGAGTGTCTCCCCCTGAGACTGGAGGTTCTTCAGCTTTCTCCCCTTGCCTAGTTTATTGAACAACTCCCCCTGAGCAAAACACTGCATCAAATGGAGCTTGTTCATACAAACTTCTCCCCCTGCCTAGTTTCAGGAAGGCCTGAAGCTAGGCCCCTTGAAGAAGGGACATTTGATGGAGGTAGGGAAGGATGCAAGATTGTCATTGTTATTGTTCCTGCACAATAAAATAGAGATCAAGTGCAAAGGGAACTAGAAAGAGAAGCAATTCTGTAGACATTCAGCTAAAATAAAAAATTTGATTAATGATGACATACTGAAATAAAAAGGCTTCAGAAAAACTGGGTTCGACGAAAGATGAGTTTTCGTCGATCTCGGTTCGACAAACTTAATGACTTCGTCGATCTCCGTTCGACGAAAATCTTGATTTCGTCGGGCTCGGTTCAATGAAGAGATGGGCAAGTAGAAAACTTAATTTTTTAACAGATTGAGTCTCCATCTATCATTCCTAGCTGATTTATAAAGAAGATATGTTTCTTTTCATCCAAGGGCTTGGTAAAAATGTCAGCTCTTTACAAATCAGTAGAGATGAACTGTAGGAAGATTTTGTTTTTATCCACATTATCCCTAAGGAAGTGGTGCCTAATTTCTATGTGTTTAGTCCTACTATGGGGAACTGGATTTTGTGTTATAGATATTGCACTAGTATTGTCACAAAAATATAATTAAATTATTTAAGTTGACACCATAGTCTAGGAGCTGATTTTGTATCCACAATATATGTGAGCAGCAACTGCCTGCAGCTATGTATTCAGCTTCAGTTGTTGATGTGGACACAAATGTTTATTTCTTACAAAACCAGACAGACACAAGCCTATCACCAAGAAACTGGCAAGTTCCTGATGTGCTTTTCCTGTCTACTCTGCATCCAGCATAATCTGAATCTGAGAATCCAGTTAATTCAAATTCAGATGTTGTTGGATACCAAAGTCCTAGATTAGGGCAACCCTTTATATATCCCAAAATTCTTTTTAATAAAATTAGATAAGATTATTTGGGTTAACTTGAAATCTAGCACAAATACAAGTAAAAAATATTATATCAGGCCTACTTGCTGTTAAATAAAGTAATGAGCCAATAATTGCTCTATATACCTTCTGATCAACAGGTTTCCCTGATTTATCAGTATCAACAACAGCATTAGAGGGCATGGGTGTTTTCATGGTGGAAGAATCAGACATACCAAATCTTT